>ML179058.1:298305-365067 GCA_004369135.1 Dendrothele bispora CBS 962.96 | reverse complement strand
AAGTGCGTCCAAAATGCGTCCAGAGTGCGTCCAAAATCCTTCAAAATGCGTCCAAAATCCTTCAAATTGCGTCCAAAAATTTTCAAGGTGCGTCCAAAATTCTTCAAAGTGCGTCCATAAACTCAAGTGAGTCCAACGCTGTACAGATATAAATATATGTTATTGTTCATGTTTTTAGTATTTAATGATCTTCGACAGTCTTCCACAACAATTTAACCATGTTGTGACCTTACTATTGCTTGCATTTGTGCTCAGACGTTGTTTACTGTAGTACAATTTATTAATAATTGAAAAAGAATACATACACGACTATAATAAGTACATAAGTAGACTAGTGTTCGTAATGTAATTGATATAAATCAAAATTAATATTTATTAATGGACGCACCTTGGACGCAAATTGGACGCAAATTGGACGCACCTTGGACGCACTGGACACGTGCGTCCAGATATGGACGCATTTGGACGCACACGTGGACGCAAAAATCTGGGGTCCGAGTAATGACCATTGTAAGGAATAGATGTGTCAAGGAAGGAACACGTACGTTGGGCTGCAACGGATTCAATGACTATGGCCCAGAGGGAAGTAGGTTTGGCAATCAGCTGAATTGATTTGTATAATCAATGATTGATTGCAAAAGAAAAAGAGAAAAAAATGTACGATGATGGTCTGAACAAGGACAACAAGGCTGATGTAGATTTGTCAGTTTATCCAACTGCAAAAATAGAACCAGATACAAACGTAGTCAAAACAAAACGCTCCATCGCATAGATCATCAATGTCTTAGTGAGCCTGAGTGATTGGCTAAAGCCAGTTCGTGAATCAAACAGGACTATACAGAGTGCAACTGCAGTAAGGGTATCCGCAAGCACTTGGATGACAAACAGAGGCACCATGGCACCACACACCATCTTGTGAAGGCTGGGGAGTTGTCAGATGCCGAACATTCTGTAGGAAAGATCTGTTGATGGTAGCCCGAAGGGCATGACCCGTAACTACAATCCAACTTGAAAAAAGTGCTCACAGATTTCAAATGCTGTGTATACAAGGATTGTCAGTTCAAATGGCTATTCCACCAAGAAATTCAAGCCAACTCACCAACTTGACCCATAATAAGGATGCCCAGCGTAGAGGTGATGATCAAATGCCACTTTTCTTTGGTCACTGAAGTAGGGGTAAAAATCACTTCACCAACACCCAAAATCCGACGAGTCCATGTTTACTGCACATACAAAAATACAGCATTCGGGCAAAGAATCTATATGGTCACATCAGAACATAGGAAGAATAAGTTAGAAGTGTGCTCTAAGCCTCAACATCTGGATACAGAAGTATAAGGCCACCCCGACGGACACAGCCGCCTGTTATGCTTCACTGTAAGTCACCTACTGCAGAAAACCTCCACTATATCGCTTACATAGCTAGACCTGATGGAAAATCGATCGGTATTTCATCAAAATAAAAATTTTACTGCACTTACCATTCTCCATCAATCAAGGAGAGCGGGTTACTGTGGCTTAGAACCTGGCAAGGATTATAAATGATGAGTTGGTGGCTAAACGTAATGGGGGATCACGAGTAATTGGAATTTGGAACGCACAAGGTAATGATAAGCCGCGTGGCAAACTGAAATAAAGAGAGGCATGAGCGGAGGCCGGGTATAGCAGTTTATCAAGCGCACCGAATATTGCATGTACAGTTGTCGTTAACCTGTCAACAATCAAATCACAGTCAACACTACACATGGGTATCGTGGTTCAGAGGCGAAAAAGTTACCAGACAAGGCCGACCTGGAATTAAATATTGACCATTAGTTTCAAATAATTGAAATATAGAGAAGTTCAAGCACCAATGCTTTCATAGCGAGGCTGTCCCTTCCATGGTTTATGAAGTACATATAGGTCTGTTCCATTCAAAAGTTAGGTCATCTTGCTACAAAATCTTTATAGTGCTGACTTGGAGAACTGCCAGGCCATAAAGAACCAGCATAACCATACAACAGATGAGACCTCCGCCTGAAGAATAGAACCAAAAACAGAAAAGATAGAGTAACTCAGTGAGCTCAGGGTGGAACAACATTTACAGACTCAAAGACTTACCATAGGTGTCACTGAAAGTGCTTTGGTCAACGGGTGAAATACGATCTTGAGTGAGACTGGCCAAAGACATCTTTTACGGAGAAGCCAAAGAGCGAAAAGGGAAAAGGGATAAAGATGAAGGGGGGCCGAAGGGGCAGAGGCAAGAGCAGAGAGGTCTGCGGAGGCAGCCACAAAGCGGGAAGAGAATCTCCTAGCTGTGAAAAATGTTGGTAGGAGGTTGAGGAAGATTGGAGAGAGTGTGGCACAAAGGCCAGAGCCGGAGAGGCCGACAGTGACGATGGTGGTGCAACCTCGTCCCGGGTTCGTCATGATTTCTGACCAAAGATACTTGCAGAGTGAGGGCGCCAGGCCATATGCATCCAGTAACAAGCGGATGGGACTTGCAGAAGGAACAAAAAGAAATAGTAGGTTTGGGGCCTAAGAAAAAGGGTTAAAAGTAGTGAGTCAGGAAAAGAACTTGTGAGTATATGTACAATGTTCCGAGGCTTGACCAAATTAAAATTTGTCAAACATTATATTCAAGTTTTCAAAGCCCACTTCCAAGTCCTATAACCACGTCGATTTCTCTACCATCCGTTTGTACGTATTCCAAGTCACTCTAAGAACCCACAGTTCCTCATGCAAACGAGCTTTCATTGAGTCTTCCGAGTCCAACTACCCAATCAGTCGCACGAGCAGTCTACCTACATCAACCGACTTCTGTCAACTCTGAAAATAGGGTTTTGATTTGCTTCCCACTGCCCAGGCTGTTGGTCGTCCCGGGAGCGGAGATATCAAACTCCGCTTAAACGTTATCGAAACTGAAGAGGAACGGTTTACTCGACTAATCAACACTGAGCGCTGAACAACGACTCATGTTTTCCAGAGACGGGTTCATCGATTCGTTGGGGCTGGGCAACGAGCACTGAGATCTGAGAATCGACACGTAGCTATGCGTCGCGTATTTTGCGCGTATTTCCTTTAGCCACAATCGCTTATTCTTTAGACGCCCACAGTATAGCCATGGAATCATCAAAAACGATCCATCGATATCTGTTTTCAATTTATTTTGACATACAAAACTGGAAGACTGAATTTCGTTTCAATAGTCGCGCCAACGAAGAGACAAACATAGACAAATGGAAGTGCCGCCCATAAAAATTTTTTTGAAACCCCCGCTTTCATTGAACCTAACCACATGTCCATACCCAGCTTCGCCCATACTCGGATCTCGAAATATCAGCCATCCGCCAGTATCAATTATGCTCGAACTGTACTAGTTGCGACACCAGATTTCCGCGATGAATGTCCATCTCCCCCTCTTTTCGATCTGCCCGAACCGGAGATGCCTATACCACGATCGGTAGATGGCCTTAGCGGCCAAGAACTCCAAGACATAGAAGAGGAAAATGAAGAAGACATGCAGATATACAGCTTGAAGAAAAGAAAATGGGAACGGGCTTGGAACAATGCGGAGCAGTCCCGAAGGGCCGTCTTGGAGGAACGAGAGGAGAAGAAAAAGAAATGGGTAGAGAAAGAGGTTCAGAAACTACAAGAGGAGAAGAAGCGGAAGGAAATGGAAGAGGTGAAGAGAAAAGAGGAAAGAAAGAGAAAGGAACAAGAGTCAGAGAGAGAACGGAGGGTTCAGGCAACCAAGAGAATGAAAGTCGAAGTCGTCATTCCGATACCGGAGAGAAGTGTAGCAAGGACAATGTCAAAGGTCCCTACCCAGGTGCGTTATAGTGATCATGAGTTTATCCTAACTTCCGAATTACTAACCAACCATTGACAATTCAGGCTACCACTCTGGACTCGGACGACTACGATGATGCCGACTACGATGATGCCGACAGTGAGAGTGACAACAACGAACCGGACATTCCTACTACTAGTAAACCCCAACCTCGAGGTGTGAATAGGCCATGTGAGCAATGCCTCCGACGTGGTACCGAATGCCTCCAGCCTCCTTTAAAGCCAAGGTGTGGTAGGACTTGCATCGCCTGCAGGAAGTCCAAGAGAAAATGTTCTTTTGCCATCAAACGGGTGAAAAAAGGCGAGGGACAGAGCAAGACAGCAGTTGAGTCAGATGTCGAAGAAGAGGACCAGGAGGAAAGGGAGGAGGACAGGGAGGACAGGGAGGAGGACAGGGAGGAGGCCCGGAAGAAGAGGGAGGAGGCCCAGAAAAAGAGAGAGGAGGCCCAGAAGAAGAGGGAGAAAAGTCATAAATCCAACTCGTCTGTGCAGCTTTTGGAAGAGCTTAGGGGTATACGACAAGAGATAAAGGAGATGAGAGCCGAAGTGGCAGAGGCAAGAGCAGAGAAGTCAGCGAAGGCGGCCGCGAAGCGGGAGGAGACTCTCCTAGCTGTGGAAAATGTTGGGAGGAGGTTGAGAAAGATCGAAGAGGGTATGGCACAAAGGCCGGAGCCGGAGAGGCCGACGGTAGCGATGCTGGTGCAACCTCGTCCGTCGGTCATGATTTCTGACCAAAGATACTTGCAGAGTGAGGGCGCCAGACCATCCGGTACCAAGCGGAAGGGAGCAGAAGGAACAAAAGAGATAGATTTGCCTAAGAAGAAGAGAAAGGATGGGAATGACAAGGAGTGGAGCTAGTGGGTCAGGAAAAGAACTTGGAAGTAAAATGTTTGTATACTTGTAGAATGTTCCAAGGCTGGAGCAAAATGCTCTCAAGAATGTTTTTGAATGTAAATTCTCTCGTCTGAAGGTTGACGGAATTGTTGAATTTATACAAAGCTTTCTTTAGATCACATCGCGAAATTTGACCGGTATTTTATTTGTCAAAACGCTCTCAAATTTCTGTAGACCCCACTTACAAATTCTGTAAGTGAGTGGAGTGCACCTTGTGGAAATCGACAGCACTACATCGATTGTTGGAATTTTAATAATTCCCGCTCGGCTTCCTCCCTGTCTACGTATAACTACGCGTGTTCGTTTATTTTCACAAAAAATAATATCTCAACATGACAACTCTCCTCGAATCAACGCGATCGCGTTCTCCGACCTCGGCGTTATCGAAAATTTAAAGTCCGTTGGATGGCTAACCATAGTAAACACCATAGTAAAAAATATAGAAGTGACTCGCAATCAGCAAGGTTTCCCCCCACAAATGTTCAAAAAGAAAAAGAAAAGAAGAAAAGAGAGCGCACCTAACACCTCCTGGCGTAGTCCCCAAATCAGGTTCCAACGGATTCCCATTCGCATCATAACACTTGTTAACGTTGAACGTGGCCAAAACCATCGCACAAGAGATGAACACGGATATTTCAGCGAGGTGACGGCCTGCGCAGATTCTGTTTCGTTTTGGTAGACATTATTCATCAAGAATCGAGGTCAGTAATAGATAAAAGGGAATCCAAATCATCGGCACGAATGCCACTCTTAACATACCTCCTGCCAAATCCAAACATCAAGTCTGTCGGATCCAACTCCGGTTTTGGCCCCAAAAAACGTTCAGGATTAAACTTCATCGGATCGTGGTACGTTTTTGGATCATGTGTCATTCTCCTAAGGGGTACGGTATTACTATGGTCAACTCGGGGTACCCAGGAAAACCAAAAGCCAACGCCTGAGCTCATAGAAAAAAGATGTACATACCAGAGATTTGCAAACACTTGTGCTCCTTTGGGTATAAAATATCCGTTATATACACTATCCTCCGAAGCGCTATGTGGTACACCTACAAGTTCAAGAACGGGAGTAGAGTGGTGAGCAAACACTAAAAAAAATCACATGAGTAAATAACCATACCCATAGGAACAACTGTATGTATCCTGAAAGTCTCTTTCGTCAACGCATTCACATACGGTAACTGGTCTATATCCGCTATCGTCGGTAACCGATTTGGTCCTACGACGCGGTCAATCTCTGCTTGGGCTTTCGCTTGAACTTCCGGGTAAAGGACCATCATTTTGAAGAACCCATAGACAGCTCCGACGGTCTATAGGCATTTGATTTGTGGATAAAGACAGATGGAAAAACGTCAGTAAAAAAAGGAATTTGTCAGTACGTTGTTGAAGAGAGGAGAAAGAAAGTACGGTACCGTATCAGAACCAGCTTTTAGGGAGATCAAAAGAATTGTTCAATCAACAGTGCTTTTTCTTCGTTTTATATGGAAGTTTTGGGTCTCTACCCACCTGCGTAAAAAGACTGAGCAGCCCATTTAACCGCAAACTCTTCTTCATCATCCAATTGTTTTCCCTCGACAAGTTTCGACACGAACGAAACTTCAGCTGTCCCTGCTGCCTTGCATAGCAGCGTAGAATAGGGGTTAGTAGAGGTCAATCAGGGATCTACCACTAGATTATCACTGTGTACTTACTATTTGATCTCTGACAAACTTGTACGGTCTTTCGACTGTATCGTTTAGACTTGCACCCCATTCTTTAGCGATCTTCTTGAACCCAGCGCCTGGGAACCATTCTGGGATATGGAGCACTTTTGACCAATCGAATTCAAAAATAACAAGAAAAAGGGAGGGGCGCGTTCACAGAGAGAATTCGGTTAAAAAGATAAGTCTTAGTGAGTGAAAAATGGACTACTTACAAGCAGGAACGAAGTTGACTAAAAACCTCCCTGGAACGAGCGCCTGAGAGGCCTGTTCCGTGGCCCTGTTTGCCAAGTCCACAAGTGGGTCTGGACCCTCCTGTACTTCGTAACCGTATGACATACGAAGGATGATTGCACCTGCCGTCCTCCTAGAAACAATCCGAGATAGAACGGGTCGTCAATTATAAAAGTAAAGAGTCAACGTAAAACTCTACTCTGAAACTTCGAAAGGAAAAGAAAAAAGAAAGAAGATCAGAAGTGTTTGAATAGTGGGGTGGTTCATGATATATATGTACATATGAATATAGACTTGCATATCAAAGAAAATGCTCTATTACTCAAGGGCTCAGTACTCACTTTCGAAGATGATCCTTCAACCTCTCCGGTTCCCCCAAAACTCTCTTCAAAAACTTATGTGTCTCCACTTCCACTTGTCCATGAAAAACCTTGACTTTACTCGGCGTCCCTAACAGTTGATGACTCAATCTCCTGATACTCCTCCATCGTTGACCGTAACGTATAAATCCCATCGAGTATTTCCATCCCATGAGTTCTCCGAGCATCGGAAACACGGGTCGATCAGAGTAGATGGCACTTTGATTGTCAAACATGTCCATGGCGACCGAGACAGAATTGGTGAAAACGAGGACTTGACCGAGCGCTTTTTTTTGCGAGGTGAGATACAGAAAACCCCAGGTTGAAAGTTGAGGGACATTCGACAAGGGAAAGGTGGGTGTCAACCGAATTTAGGACTGAGGGAACGTTGACGAATCAAAAGAAGGGACTAACCAGTCACTGAGACTAGGCTTCCTGGGGACATTGACGGAATGTGAAAAAGGTATGTTTAACCAGATTCAAGATCTAGAATTGACGAATTTTTTGCGTGAAACGCACCATATTGATCTCCCCACTTTGCGAACGTTTCCCAATCCCTCTCTTTAGGCATGTCAAGTAAATTCCCCAACAAAGGTAATCCTGCGGGTCCAGGTGGAAGAGGGAGCTTGTGTCGAGGTCCTTTTGCCAGACGAACAAGGCAATAAAGTGCTGCGAAAGCCAGAGGGATGTCCAGATAAATGAAGTCGAAAGACATTTTCAAGTCAATGTCCAAGGGATTAGGGAAAGGCAAGAAATACGAAAGATCCCAAGACAGGCCTTTATAAGGTTTCGCGATATCTGGTAGGTGATCTATATAAATTCGACAAAGACTCGCACTACACTCATCAATTACCGACCCTGCGACGAATTCAAAGTTCCTGTGGATCTCGTGAGATTGAATCATTTATCGTTATGCGTTGCCGTAGGTAACCACTCGATTCGACCGGCCAGAAGAGCTTGACAAATGTATAAAAAGAAGTGTCATGGTAGAGATCTTGACCTTGAGTTATGGCGCCGCTGGCGTTGACATCCACATAACTCAGCGCAAACCGTGACTTTTGCAGGGCTAGTCTAAGTCAGGTGCATGTCATTGAACGCCGCATGCATCATGTGTCGAGCCCTTTATCGAGGGAAAGGTGAGAACCTGTTCTCGAATTCAACAAGCAATGGAACTCCGTGTTGATAGAGCATATCAGAAACTTACCATTCTAGATTTCTCCGAGCTGTTTTTGGTTAGACTGCTCATTCGAGCTAAGTATCGATGGTTCAGGACGGCACGCACCCAACAACTGATCATCTCCTGGCCGATTTTTTTAGAACTACAGCTGCCGAGAATACGTGTACGGAGTGATTATAGAAAGTGGGGTGTCTGATACCCCTGTAGCGAATTGGTTTGCTGTTCATCAGAGAACAGTAAAGTGTAGAGTAGTGTTGGGCGGGAGAGAAATAAAGTCGGACCAACAGCCGAGCAGTGGTGCGACCACAAGGCGTGACGAAACGAGTTTTGCCCGATTGGTAATAAATGATTGGTAATAAAGGTCTTGACAAGCAAGACCACGCAAAGGTTAAGGTTCATATTCCTTTCAATCGGCCTCGTAATCGCTGAAATTCCTCGGTTACGCCCCGCTTACAAAAATCTCTTCAGTATATTACCGCCCGAAGATATGCATCAGTTGCCATCAGAGTTGGAAATTCAGGGGTCGACCGGATATTACCGTCGACACTGAAAGCGGGCGTCGATGCGTGGTCAAACCCAGTTGAACGTCTTTGAACATTTCTGTCACTTCAGTAGTCCCCAAAGCACATCTTACCCAAGGAAGTCGTGAATTTACTCTTCAAGGGTACATAGATTGTACGATAGTCCAGCAATGGGCAAAATGGTCAAGCCGGACCAATCACGGCCGTTCATCTCACCGGTTCACATCCGCAGGTTCATCAGCAAGATTTGCCTCTCCTACGCTATTGTCTTCACATAAACCATGCCTTTAAAAGCGCCCTAGACAATTAAAAGCATGCGCAGAGTAGCCTCTGTCCTGAATCCCACACATGCTTGAGCGCTCAGCAATCCACTGGTCCACTTCCCAGTCATTGGTATACTATCTCGACATCATCGCTCTTACACTGGTTTCTTTCTTCCTCTATCGTGTCTTGATAGCTTCATGGACATATCTACGAAGCTTACATCAGCTACCGCTTCCTCCTGGGCCTCCGGGCTTACCGATCATAGGGAATTTGTTTGATATGCCAAAGGAGAAGGACTGGGTGGCGTTCTCAAAGTGGGGGGATACATATGGTACGTCGACATCGCTCCGCATTCTGAGTGTCTTATCTTATCTCGTGATCTGCTTGCAGGAGGATTAATCTCATTAAGAGGTATGTACGAACCACATTTAATTTCTCTTGAATGCCCACTACGCATGGATCCTTTGAACGCACACTAACTTGCTTAATCTACTAGTCTTCGGTATGACCTTTGTCATCATCAACTCTCACTCAACCGCTCTCTCCATCCTCGAACACCAAAACTCAAAAACCTCAGACCGACCGATTGTTCCCATGGCTAGCGATCTCGTAGGATGGAAGAACACAACAGGGTTCATGCCTTATGGTGAAACTATGCGCAGTCACCGTCGATTGCAACATCGACTGTTAGGTACACCAGCCGCTTGTAAAGCGTTCCATTCCCATGTCGAATTGGAGATGCATCGGTTTTTGAAGCGGTTGTTGGCCGATCCGGAAAGTAAGAGGTTGAAAGAACATATTCGGAAGTGAGCAGCGCTATACTATGACTTATAATGATACTTCTCGTGCCTGTTTTTTAATGTTATGTTATTTTCAAAACCGTCTAACTAACACTCTTGCTGAAACTTAACCAGGACTGCAGGTTCGATCGTTCTCCGCATATCTCATGGATACCAAGTCCAAGAAGCCAACGACCCTTTCGTCGACCTCGCTGAAAAAGCCGTGCAACAACTTGTACAAGCTATCAATCCAGCGACCTTTTTTGTAAACGTCGTTCCTGCTCGTATGTATTGATATGTATCTCGTCACTAGTACTTACCATAGTCCCAAAACCTTTTTTTCGTAGTGCGTTACTTGCCAGAATGGTTTCCAGGAGGGAGTTTCCAAAAGACAGCACGTGAATGGGCTGCGACTCTCGATGATTTAGCTGGGAAGCCGTTTGCGTTTGTCAAGAGTCAGATGGTGAGCATAATCTGAGATGTCTTCAATTCTGGCGCTTCAGACGCAATCGTGGCTGATTACCAGTAAATATTATTCCCTTTTTGCTTGTATTATAGGCTGCTGGCACGGCTATCCCTCATATACATCGAAGCTTTTGGATTCAGACCGAGCTCTCTCTGCTGAAGAAGAAACTGATATTAAATGGTCTGCATCGAGTCTTTACGGTGCTGGTGTAGATACGGTGCGTACATGAGTCTTTTCTTTCTTTCTTTCTTTCTGGTTTTGAAGTCTCAAGTTACGTATCATATAGACCTACGCGATTATTTACACATTTTTCAAAGTCATGATTTTATACCCTGAAGTACAAGCAAAAGCAAAAGCAGAAATCGACCAAGTAGTAGGAAATCAGAGACTTCCATGTATGGAAGACAGGAAACATCTGCCTTATATCAATGGTATTGTTCTGGAATTGTATCGTTGGCATATTGTTTTACCAACTGGTACGCATGGCTAATTTTCCTTTCATGCCCAATTGTTTATTTTTTTTGCCTGATGATTTGTCTTTTTTCTAGCCATCCCACATCGCTCTACAGAGGACCTGATCTACAACAATTATTTTATACCAAAGGGATCCATCATACTTCCTAACGTCTGGTATGTTTCACCATCCTATTCTTTCACAAAGTCCGCAGGCTGAAAGACGGCATATATCTAACTTCTACCCCCCTCAAAACCCTCCCATTGAACTCAAGGAAAATGACACACGACCCAACAATCTATCACTCCCCTATGACATTCAAACCCGAACGTTTCACTCAACCTGAACTTGAACGAGATCCTCGCCAATTCATGTTCGGATTCGGTAGAAGAATTTGTGCTGGGAGACATTTGGCGGACGTATCGATCTTTCTCGCATGTGCGATGGTGTTATCTGTTTTTGATATCACGAGATATCGTGACGAGAACGGTGAGGCTTTTATGCCCGATACAGAGGTGACGTCTGGAATTTCGAGGTGAGTTTTACCTGTTCAACATCGTTTTTTTCTGTTTCTTTCTTAATCGGCGAAGTCTCTATGAAAACTTGAACTTTCTTTCTTTCTTTCTTGAACATGTGCTCACGAATTACAAATAAATAGTTATCCCTCGGACTTTAGATGCACAATATTGCCTAGATCGGAGAACGCGGGTGTGTTAGTTCAAGCTGAGCTTGCTGGGTAGTCGGCCATTATAAGTACTAGTGGTTAGCGTATTATGTCCATAGTACCGTTCTATAAGTAATATAAACACAACCGGCACGTAAACCAATCCCTTGGCATCAGCTCCAATTCCGTTTCTCCTGTACCGGTACCGGGGCAGAATGTAACTCCAGCTAGACCTCTGAGCCCCCTGCTGAACAGTTCGAAATGAAGCTTGGGTAGGCTGGGTTTCGCACCGAAGGAAATGCGAACTGCTTTATTGCTATGACGGCAGCAAAACTTGACAGTGAACGAATCCGATGACAGAAATCCGAAAGAAGGAATGCCAGTTCTGATGTATGTAAATAAAACATTTCTACATTTCTACATCCAGTTCATTACAAGGGAATGAGAGGCAAATTGGAGACCACCGTTTTTGTAAACAGTGGCCTTGCTGGAAGACCCAAACCTGCATGAAGTATTTCCTCTGAATTGTGCTCTTGACCCATTTTCTTGATAGGATTCCCAAATCTCTTTAGATGTCTCCCTGCCAATATCCCAAGGTACATGAACCCATACTTCTCCACTTGCGTTGATCCCGATTGCAATTTTGTAGGCACCGTAATTAAAGATGCGACAACTGGAGGATTCTTTCGACAGGGAGAGGTAGTAACGCGGTGGCCGGTCATCTGATGGCCCACGCCCAGATTGATGTGGGGGAAAGATGTATGGAGGAGAATGGCCTGGCATTTCAATGAATTGGGACTGGGGACACCGCAAGGTTGGTATCAACGAAGACGTGTAATTGATTTCAATCCCCCTCACTGACCAGTCGTATATATTCCGCCCTGTGATGTGCACGGCAGCAGTTATGAAGCCACCAGATCCCAACTCCATTGTTAACCTGTCTGCATAAAATGCACCCTCGACAAAACCCATTTTCAAGGAATTTGAAGACGCCATCCAAAGCATTCCTCCACCTTCAGACGCGGGAAAGAAAATGTGAACCGTTTCGTTGCTATGACGAACGCTAAAGTTGACAGTGAACGGACACCATGGCTGAAGTTTGAAAGGGGAAACACTCTGGTCATCTTGGATACAGATCATGTTCTCGAAGTGTTCTTCAGCCGCAGGAAGAAGACAAACACGACGGGTATGAATCCCATAGACTCTCCTTGTCTCTCTAGATGGCGAAATCTCCTTGACAATCACCTCTTGCACATTCTCAGGTGTCTCAAAGGAGTGTAGAACCAGCTGGTCTGGACGATAGCGAATGTAATGCCGGTCAGTCGTTTTCCGAAGGTAAATGTTACACGTGTCCCCACTGTCATCGACTTGGCAATTCAGTGATGCTCGAACTATGTCGCACATGTCCCCATCAACTCGCCACTTCATTGATGCTCGAGTTATATTGTCAATAGAGACAATAGGAAAGTGGATATGCAAGCCGTTGTTATTGAACGAGAAGGATGATGTGTCGTTGGGGAAACTTGCTGTAGAAATGCCACGCTGCCAGATCCCTTGAACTCGTCTGGAGAACGTGCGAGTAGTCCTCTGGGTCCACACTCGACTAATTCCCCATCCCTGTCCCTCTTGCAATTGACAACCCACGCAAAAATGCTACGGTCATCAGATGTCTTGATGATTTCCTGCTGGAGTCGCATGAAAGCCTTGTCTCCCCCTTCTCCATAGATTGGTGGCATGCATATATCGAACAAGCCCATTAGTGAATAGGCTCGGTCCTCTGGTCGAGTTGTTTGTCTGAAAGCTGCCCACGACATTTTCTGAGCGATACTATATTTCGTGAGATCTCCATCCTCGAGGAGTTCAACAGGAACGGAAGTTATGGTGGATATCACATCCCGCAAGCTATATCTAGTCCCAATTTCCCTCCATGAGTGATCCAGAAAAATGACTGATGCTGAGGGTGCTATCAGCTCTTGCAAGGTCCAGCCTCTCGTAAACCACTTGCTCTTTGGAAAGCGCGATCCGGGGTCCCTAGGGTCCTCTTCACTTGATGCATCAGATAAATACACATAGCAAACTTCGGCATTTTCGTAGAGGCGGTACATCGAGTTGATGTTCTCGGACAGCTCAGCGCTACTTGATTTATCAATGCAGCACGAGTCGATCCAGATCCATTTCCATCCGTACTTTTCAGCATGAGCACAAGCACCTTCAACTTTTTTCCAAGCAGCTTCAAGTTCTCTCCAATCAAATTCGTCATCATCCATATCACTGTCGGACTCATCCGTATCGCTATCGGACTCGTCCATATCAATATCAGACTCGTCCCCAGACACTTCCTCATCAAACCCACCCCTATCACACATGTCCCCAGACCCTTCTCCAGACACCTTCCTATCAGACTTGTCCTTATTCCAATGCTGAATATCTTGAAATGTTACTTCCTTTTTCCCCAGACATGAGAAAGAATGGCATATTTTGGGATCGAGTCGTAAAAACTTTTAAGGGTGAGTGTTCTCGTGTTGAGGAGATACATGATGAAAGTGACAAAGTATATTCTGAAGCTTTGAAAAAGGCAATAAGTTTCTGCTATTGGAATGCTCAGGTACATCAGAGAACGTACCTTCGAGGGGGAAAGGAACCAAAGAGGCGCTGTCAACACGTGTAAAGCTAGCACCGGTTTGCGCACAGTTTGGATTTAAACTCCGCCGGACTTGTCCGGGCGGGCGCAAGAACTGCTAATTCCAAAACGGATGGGGACGAGACTACTGTTGTTATTGTCAATTCAAGAATCCTGGGGAATTGAGACAAATTTACGTACCAAATATGTACACGCAACTAGTAGGGTAGTTCAATCGTCCGTTTTCGCGCGGTTTAAGGATTTATTTAAAGGTCAGTTTTCATTGTCGCTTTGCCGCTTGCCGATCCTGCCGTAGCCAAATCACATGAAGAAAAAGGATAGGGGTATTCCGAAACAACTCAAAGCGGAAGTACGAGCTCGTGTTAGCGAACATGAGACATTGAGTAGACGGTCTACCGCGCGTTTGCCCCTACTGAGCTCCGCGCATTGTTTATGCATTACCCGTGTAACCTACCTACCTACCTACGAGAGGGCTAATGAACAAGACACTGCAAGCGACTAGTGAGGTACACAGGGAGAGAACATACATAAAACTACGGGAAAAACAGGGAGGGGGTACTAGTAAATAGAAAGGGTGGATGGGAACCAGCAGTGAGATGGAATCCCATGGAGGGACCCAAGGAGAAATGAGACGTTCACGTCATCGGGCCGACTTCAAAGTCCGACTATCATTTCGAGTTGCCTCAGCGGCAAAAATGACCAGATGCCGGGAAAACGGTTTTTAAAATGAGGTTCTAAACCGCGCGAAAACGGACGATTGAACTACCCTTTGAACTACCCTACTGGCATCTGAGCTCCTTTTGGTATGAGATACCCTTTATATACACCTTTATATACAGTATGCGGCACACTGCCCACAAATCCGAGAACGGTGGGAGGAGATAGTACACAATCCTCTACGAGGCAGAAAAAGTTACTAGTAAATATTCATACCTATCGGAACAACCATAGGTATCCTGAATCTCATCTTGGGGGGTACCTTGGATTCCTTGCGCCCGGTTTAATACAGTAGTTGATTTCTATTTGCTACCCTAGGTAATTAATACAGTCATACCACACGATCGATCTCTTCTTGGGCTTTCGCTTGAACCTCTGGGTAGAGGAAGGACGATCAGCTTTGAAGAACACGTAAATCCCTCCGATGGTCTAGTATCTGTAGATAAAAAAATGTCAGTATTAAAAAATTAAGCAAGAAAAAGAAAAGAAATCATCAGTATGTTGTTATAGAGGGGGAGGAGAAAAGAAGTACGGTACCTCATGAGAACCGGCTCAAAAAAAAAATGTTCAATAGACCGCATTCGCAAAGAGAAATATGGAAATTGTTCTGCGCTTAGAAACGACACGTTCTGCATTAGGCCCCACCGGCCCCATTATCCAAAATTCTACAGGAAAATAACCAGTTGAAGGCATAACACACAAGAAGAGCCGCGATGCAGACTTGTAACACAAGTTGTTTTCCCAAATTTTAGTAGCTCCATTTCCAAATTTCTTTAGCCCCATTTCCATTTTTCTGAGCGGGGCCTTCAAATTTCTCTTTGCGAATGCGGTCTAATAAATAAAGAGTTCTTGTTTTGAAATCCCAATCAAAACAAACTTGTACTGTATTGTTGAGACAAGCACCCCACTCTTTAGCAATAGTCTTCTTGGACCCTGAGCTCATGAACCATTCTAGGATATAAAAAACTTTTGTTTTTTTGCAAAGTTTCTTTTACTTATAGGCAGATAAAATTGACTAAAAACCTCCTTGGAATGAGCGCTTCAGATGTTTGTACCGTAGCCCTGTTTGCCAAGTCCACGAGCGAGGCTTGACCCTCCTGTACTTCGTAACGTATGAAGGATGATTTCACCTGTTGTCCTAGAACAATGCATACAAGTTGGATTAACGCTGTCAGTACTTTTGAAGATGGTCTTTCAATCTCTCTGGCTCAGCCAAAACCCTTCCCAAAAGCTTATGCATTTCCACTTGTGCATGAAAAAGTTTGACTTTCGTTGGTCTCCCTAGTAGTATATGGCTCCATTTCTGATTGTAATGTGCAAATCCCGCCAGGCGTTTTTATCCTATGACTTCTCCGTTTCGATGGTTGAACATGTCTACGATGATGGAATTCCATGTTCGAGTCGGTGTAGTTTTTATCCTCGTCCTTGTCTATCAAAACCTGACCTCGTTTCTCTGGTATTGTGGACCACCGACGGCGTGTCGAGAGAATTACGCTATATAAGTTGTCGAATCCTTTACCTAGTGGGTCTCGGTCCTTGTATAAAGAAAGTGAGTTTTTTAGCGGGTTAATATAATAACGGATTTCTGCAGAAATTTTACCGACATGTGCACCGGGATTCTAGATAACTTTTGACTGTGTCAGATGGGCGGGTAAATAGTTTATACATCGTAACCCATGACCTTTGATTATTATTGAATCAACTCGAAGGTCAAACAACCAATTCGACTTTGGGCCCTTTCTGTATTATCTTCGAGGGAGTTCGGGTTTCATAGGTACATGGTGTAAGTAAATCTTTAATCAAGAGAGGAGTTGGATACATCTTATGTTTTTGATCCTTGAACGTGACCATAAGATTGATTTAAAAAGACTGCTCGCTGAGCAGAGTAAGTAAAATATACATATACACAAACGGCACGTAAGTATGAATATCATTCCATCGGCATCAGCTCTGCTTCCGCTTCTCTTGCAATACCAGGTTAAACAGAACGAGACCAGTCCCGACCCCTGTGCTTCACTAAACTCACTTCGAATGGGACTTGGGCAGGCTGGGTACTTGAGTCGTGTCCGCTTCACATCAAATAATAATGTTTGAGAAAAAAAACATGAATCATAAATACAAAGGAAGCCGATGTCTTTAAGAGTACGGGTGCCGCGCTAAAGTTGCAAGATGCTAGTAAGCTTCGATATGCGTGGACGTGGAAGAATGGGGGGACCTGTAACAATGTCTAACTCCGAAGGACGTTCGATGATTGCGTCGAACGGCACTTCTAGTACAACCTAGTGAATACCAGTGAATCAGAAGCGAATTGGAGACCATCGTTTTTGTGGACAGTGACTTTTTCGGAATACCTAACCCTGCTTGAAGTATTTTCCTTGAACTGCGCTCTTGAACCATTTTCTTGATAGGATTCCCAGATCTCTTTAGAGGTCTCCCCGCCAATCTCCTGGGGTGCATGAACCCATACTTCTCCACTTTCATTGATTCCGATTGCAATTTTGTCGAAAACATAATTAAAGATGCGGCATGCACTAGAGGCTTCTTTCGACAGGGAGAGGTAGTGACGTGGTGGCCGGTCGTCTGATGGCCCACGATCAGATTGGTTTGGAGGGAAGACGTCTTGAAGCGAATAGTCCGGTATTTCAATGAATTGGGATTGGGGACACCGCAAGGTTGGTATCAATGAAGATGTTGTGTAATTGAGTTCAATCTCCCTTTGTGTGCCCCACCAGGTTGTGGTCCGCCCTGTAATTTGCACGGCAGCAGTTATGAAGCCACCAGATGTCAACTCCATTTTTAACCGGTCTGCATAGCATGTACCCTCGGCAAGACCCATTTTCAAGGAGGACACCATCCAAAGTATTCCTCCACCTTCTTTTGACGCGGCAAAGGAAATGTGAGCCATTTCATTGCTATGACGACAGCTCAAGTTGACAGTGAACGGATGCCATGATCGAAATTCAAAAGGAGTCAAACTCTGGCTGTTTTCAAGGACACAGGTCACGTTCTCAAAGTGTTCTTCAGCCGCGGGAAGGAGACGGATGTGGTTGAGGAAAGAGGAGGAGTAGACCTTCCTTGTCTTTCTAGGTGGTGGAATCTCCTTGACAATCACCTCTTGTACACTCTCGGGGGTCTGATCAAAGGAATGTAAAACCACCTGGTCTGGACGATAGCGAACGTAATGCCGGTCAGTCGTTTTCCGAAGGTAAATGTTACACATGTCCCCACTGTCATCGACTTGGCAATTCAGTGATGCTCGAACTATGTCGCACATGTCCCCATCGACTTGACACTTCAATGATGCACGAATCATATTATCGATAGGGACAATAGGAAAGTGGATATGCAAGCCGTTGTTATTGAACGAGAAGGATGATGTGTCGTTGGGGAAACTCGCTGTAGAAATGCCCACTCTTCCGGATCCTTTGAATTCATCTGGAGACCGTGCAAGCAGTCCTCTGGTTTCACGTTCAACTATTTTCCCATTCTTGTCCCTCTCGCAAACAGCAACCCAAGCAAAAATGCTTCGATCATCAGATGTCTTGATGATTTCCTGCTGAAGTCGCATGAAAGCCTTGGCCCCTCCTTCCCCATAGATCGGTGGCATGCATATATCGAACAATCCCATCAGCGAATAGGCTCGGTCCTCTGGTCGAGTCGTTTTCCTGAATGCTGCCCACGACATTTTCTGAGCGATACTATATTTTGTGAGATTACCATCTTCGAGGAGTCCGACAGGAACAGAGGTGATGGCGGATATTACGTCCCGCAAGCTATATCGAGTACCGATTTCCTCCCATGAATGATCCAGAAAGACAACCGATGCTGAAGGTGCTATCAGCTCCTGCAAGGTCCAGCCTCTTGTAAACCACTTGCTCTTCCAAAAGCGTGATCCAGTATCTCTAGGGTCCTCCTCACTTGATGCATCGGATAAGTACACGTAGCAAACTCCAGCATTTTCGTAGAGTTGGTACATGGAGTTGATATTCTCGGACAGCTCAGCGCTGCTTGATTTATCAATGCAGCACGAGTCAATCCAGATCCAATCCCAGTCATACTTCCGAGCTTGAGCACAAGCACCTTCAACTTTTTTCCAACCAGCCTCAAGTTTTCGCCCGTCATCCATATCACTATCCTCCATATCACTATCCTCTGAATCACTATCATCCCTAGACACCTCCCTATCAGACTTCTTCTTATCCCGGTTCCGAATGTCTTGAAACGTTACTTCTTTCTTCCTCCAGGTATGAGAGAGAATGGCATAGTCTGGAATATCAACGTAAAAGCTTCTAAGGGTGAGTGTTCTTGTGTTAAGAAGATACACGATGAAAGTATATTCTGAAGACTCCAAAAAGAGGAAATAAATTCTTGCTATTGAAATGACTAGGTGAATTAGAAAACATACCTTCGAGGGGAAAGGGAAGCAAAGATGCACTGCCAAAGCTAGCGTAGGTTTTATAAGTAAGTGTCTAGCCCTAACCGGTGATGGCCGGTGGCAGTTGTAGTATACTGTTGAGATTTCAATACAGTCAATCAACCAATTGATAACAGTTTCGTATCTCGATTCGACAGTTTACTTAAGGGGAATAAAAGAGGTTATATGAACGACTTTTAAATTGGTGACCTACGGATAAGAAAACGAAATTTACCTACTTTGTTTCCCTGAGACTTAAGTGTGTGTTTGATCAAAGATCTGATCCTCCGTGCAGAATAAATAGGGAAAATCACAATGGGCTATACTGAATCTATGACTCAAACTTGAAATGGGAGATAGTCACCCTCTAGGAAAAAGTGTAGATGGGGAGTTTGAATTATATATTTGTATTTTTTGAAATTCATACTAGAGTGACCATGAGTTAAAGAAGGTGTACAATATGGTACACTGAGCCTCAGGCTATCATGGATCTCTGGAATCTGAACTTTTGGGAGTTATTAAAATGTTTTAGTGGGTTTTAATATATTGGATTTCTGCAGGAAATCTACTGATATGTGCGTCAGAATTCCTGATTGGATCAGATAGGCGGGTAAACTAGTATGTACGTCGGAACATCATGATTTTGATTATTATTGTGTCAAATCGAAGGTCAAATGACCAATTCGACTTTGGACTCTTTCTATATTATTCGAGAGGGTGGTCTTGTTTCGTGGATACATGGTATAAGTGAATTTCTAACCAACAGAGAAGGCGCATACATTTTATGTTCTCGATCGGCGATCCTTGAATGAGTACATAAAAGTGACTTAAAAAGACTGTTCGCTGAGCAGAGTAAGTGGTATAAGATGAGTAAAATATAGATATTCACAAACTGCACGTAAGTATGAATATCATCAATCCATTGGCATCAGCTCCATTTCCACTTCTCTTGTACCAGGTTAAACAGAACGAGACCAGCCAGACCTCTGTGCCCCCCTAAAAACACTATGAATGGAGCTTGGGCAGGCTGGGTACTTGAGTCGTGCAGGCTTCGCATCAACTAAAATATTAAAAACAACATGAATACAAAGAAATCTGATGGCTTTAATGGAGCGGCAGGTTAAAACCAAAAAATGCTAGTGAGAATCAATGCAGGAATA
Organism: Dendrothele bispora CBS 962.96; assembly: GCA_004369135.1. Lineage (NCBI taxonomy): Eukaryota > Fungi > Basidiomycota > Agaricomycetes > Agaricales > Dendrothele > Dendrothele bispora. The sequence continues at coordinate 344,793 of ML179058.1, read as the reverse complement.
GAGTGATGAATGATGCGAACGCGGAAGAAAACTGTAACAAAGTCAATTCAATGGCTACTCGTCAGTGAACACAAGGGAATGAGAAGCGAGTTGAAGACCATCGTTTTTGTAGACAGTGGCCTTTCCGGAATATGTAAGCTTGCTTGAATTATTTCCCTTGAACTGCGCTGTTGAACCATTTTTTTGGTAGGAATCCCAGATCTCTTCAAGCGTCTCCCTGCCAATATCCCAAGGTAAGCGTGTTGAGAAGATACATGATGAGAGCGCCAAAGTATAATCTGAAGCTTTAGAAAGAAGGAAGTAAATTCCTGCTATTTGAACGACCAGATAAGTAGAGAACTTACCTTCGAGGGTGAAGGGAAGCAAAGATGAGCTGTCTATACGTGTGGAGTTTGCACCAATTTTATAAAGTAATGTCACCGATCCGGACCGATGATCTACATATGTTCCTCGTGAACTCATACGCTGTTGACATCTACATACAATCTGTTCATAGAGTCAGTAATATTTTCGTCTAGTAAATATACTCGCTGAAACAATTCTTTCAGAGAGGGCCGCTATTTTGGATAAGGTACGGTTGATCGATCTGTGGAGAAAGTAAGGGTGTGCATTGAGCGCTACAAGCACACGATGTTCTCAATACCCTCCCTCCCACCACGCAAGTCGGGCTTGTAGCTAACGCTACACGCACTTACTAGTTGTGTAATCATTACCTTACCATCTAGCACCAGGGTGTTCTGCAGAGGTTGGACTACACTATCCTTATCTTCCGGCACTATGATAAGACCAGAGGCGAGTTAGCATATAGTGGGAGGACTCGGAGGAGAAATTTGGGAGATGAGGTGATTGATATCCTCATGGCCCGAGGTTTCAAGTAGAAAGTCCGTACCAATGTGATCATTGAAAGGGACTCTGTGCGACTTGCATGCAAGTATCCGAAGTATGTACTAGTAGAGTTTCAATAGGATATCTCGTTGTTATTCTGAGAATTTCTGTTGGAATAAATGTAAGCTTTGTAGGTATATACCCTTCAACATCAACACAGTCTTTTTATCTTCCAAGTACTAAATTTGAACCCAAAAAAGAGATATATACAGGCAGGATCGGAACTAATGCCGAGCATTGACTTAATATTACTACCACTTTGAACTGGTTTGCCAACCAACCAAACAAACAAACATGACTATTTCTCCGAGCTCCAAATTACACACATTGCCTTCTTGAAAATCTATAGGACCTTGCGCCCTTCATGATAATCTTGAAATGTGAAATCAAATGGTGTTAGAATAAAGAAAGTTTTATTCTAGTCTTTCTTCATCAACCAGAGCAAACAATAAGGAGAGACGAAAAGAAAAAGATACAGCTTAAACAACAAAACGTAAATACGTGGATTCCAAACCGGACCGGACCAGCCTCTAACCCAAATATATCACACCATGTTGATGTTGATAAATCCTTTGCCCTCTTGTGAAAGTGACCCAGCTCGAGATGGAGCTGTAAGTCGAAGTCAGAGTCGAAAAGGCGGCAACAGTTCAATGCACTCGATACAAACATACTTATGTTCAACGGTTTCCTACTTGAGCTGTCTTATTTTTTCCTCTTTGGGCACGTCGCGCGAGAGTTAAGGAGACAAAAACATAAGAGTCAGGAGAAAAAATCGACTCACAAGTTTATATTCCCACACCCTATGCACCGATCTAAACTTTTTTACGAATTCCTTTCTCTGCTTGGGAGATCCAGCGGAGAGCTTTTTCATCTTGCTTGTTTTCGTCGCTGGAGCTGGAAGGTATAAGCACTTCAAGTCAATTTTCATGGAGGAAAATCAGAGGAAAAAAGAACTCAAAAGACGCATTTGCAGAAAACAAAAAGTACTGGTTTTACGCACTCAAAGGACTGCTCGTAATACAGATCTTTGTCTCAAGTCTTTCCCCTGATCTCCAATGACTCTTTCATTAGCATGAGCTCTTTGTAAGTGGAGATGATGTGTGAGGTGTAGGAGAGAAGGTCGGCGGCTAATTTTGATAGAAGCTGTACAATACAAAACTTGACGGATTGAATTATTGGTAGAGATGCGTGATATGCGTACATACTTTTGATCCTACAGTACCTGGACCTAGTGGTACTTGGAGAACTTTTGCGTATATGAAGAGCTGCGGGGTAGACTCGTGAACGAGAACCGCATATATACAAGCGGTAAGGGGTATGACAGGTAAAAAAGGTATGAGAACGCACAATATGTTTGCAGTGGTTGCCTTTCAAATTATTCGGGCTTGTAAAGCAATCAATCGACTGCTATCAAACGCAATAATAGCAGAAATTGAGATTAGGGACGTACAACAACAATGAGAGATCTCGTCAATTTTTACACTATATATCTGTAAAGAATAATATAAAGAAAGTATACGAAAGAAAAAGTAGTTGGATATCAACGTACAGTGGATCCTGTACCATACACTCTGTTTCATGTTGTCCTTCTTTGCATTTTCCATTGATTTTGTGTGGTCATGCAGTGACGTGTAGGGCTGCAGGCAGGTAAATGGATAAGAGTATGGATCAAGTCAACACATCCTTACATACGAAACAACCGAACGCGTCTATCAAGACTTACCTTGAAGATCAGCTCGTGTCCCGGATTCGGAGTTTTGAATCGCATCCTGTGTCCCTCCTCATCCCGCTCCCCTTTATATGATATGCTGATGTAAAATTCCCGCGCGAGCACATTGCCGCATTGCCGTTCGTTAATCCAGTGACACGCATATATAAAAAGCGACCCCTTTCTTCGTTTCTGATCACGTTTTGTTTGGCTCAACGCCACAAGTAAATAAAAATCAAAAACAAAACTGGTCATAACGTTATGAAAATAGCGTAAACGACAGAACGGCAAAGCGGCAATGTGCTCGCGCGGGAATTTTACATCAGCATATCATGTAACCATCCTGCAGAATTGAGCAGGCGCGCCGGATGCACCATCATCCGAACAGGGCCTAAGTAAAAGCGGTACCTCGGTATACCCTTCTTCAGGTTGGAATTCAAAAGATTGGTGACTTACAGAACAGAAATAAGAGATGTAGGGGTCCGGGGCATGTCTTGGAGCTACTGGATTTCGTCTTTGCCTCGAGTTTTGAAACCCATAGCCGCAATCACAGAAGTGGTGTTGTGGGCCATGTTGAGGACGTGAAATCAGTAGAAGGTCCAGTTGATCTGTGGGGGAAGTATAAAGCCCTGCTCGGGAACCCGAGTCGGCCCACTCAGGGAAGTTGGGGTCAGATTTTGGCAGAGAAATGGCCGGATGAATCGCATTCCACAACCCTGGAAGCTAAAATTGCGACTCATCTCCCGCCAAAATTGACTCATGAGTGGGCCGACTATGATTCCCGAGCAGGCCTCAGGGTGTGAAAATGCATGGAAAGCACACGATGTTCTCAATAGCTTACCCTCCCTCCCACCACGCAAGTCGAGCTTGGGACGAACGCTTCACGCACTTAGTCATAATCATTACCTTTCCATCTAGCACCATGATGTACTGCAGAGGTTGGACTATACTATTTTTATCTTTTGGCACTAGAGGCGAGTTAGCATAATGGGAAATGAGCTGATTGATATCCTCATGGGCCGAGGCCGCAAGTCAAAAAGATTCTTTCAGGTAGCTTCCAAATCTAGCGAGGAGCATCAGCACTACTCAAGTAGAAATTCCGTACCAACGTGATTAATGAGAGGGACTCTGTGACTCGGCGCATGCAAGATTTTAAGTATCCGAAGTACATATGTACTACTAAATTCAATACTACGATATCTCTTTGGTACTTCAAAAGTTCTGCTGGGATAAATGTAAGCTTTGTAGGTATACACCCTTGAACATCAACACGGCCTTTTTATCTTCCAAGTACTGAATTTGAACACATTAAAAAGATTCTCTCATAGCCTTGTTTTTGTCGCTGAATCTAGAAGGTATAAACACTTTGAGTAAACCTTCATGGAGGAAAAGAAAGGTCCACTGATCAAGGGAAAAAAGAACTCGAAAGACAAGTTTATCGCGAAAAAGTATTAAACAAAAAGTAATATTTCGCGAACCCAGTGATAGCTTGTACAGATCCTTGTCCAGTCTTTCTCTTAATCTCAAATGACTCCTTGATCAGTGCCAGTGCCTCGGAATCATGGACAGAGTAGAGAAGGTGCCCATTCGAGGTGTAGGAGAGAAGGTTGACGGCTGATTCTGATGGAAGGAAGGGAGACTTTGAAGCTATAAGGGAAAAGTTAACGGATTGAATTACCGGCGGAAATGCGTGCTATGCATACATTACTTTCGATACTACACCACTGAGCCTAGTGGTACTTGGATAACTTTTGTGAATACGAAGAGCTGTGGAGTAGACTTGTGAATGAGAACCGCATATATACAAGCGGTAATGGCTTGGACAAGTAAAAAAAAGGTATGAGAACGTACAATCATGTTTGCAGCGGTTGCCTTTTAGCCTGTGATTCAGGCCTGTAAGAGCAATCATTTGACTCGTACCAAATGTAATTAAGTGAAATTATTGGGGGACATACAGTTGCAATGAGGAGTCTCGTCAAATTTTCCAGCATATACCTGTGTAGATATACAAAGAAAGGATACGAAACAAAAAGTAGTCAGACATATATATAAACGTACAGCTCAAGTAAATCATGTACCATAAACTCCTTTTCATATTGTCCTTCTTTGCGCTTTCCATAGATTTTGTGTAGCCCTACAGTGACACGTAGGGTAGCAGGGAGGTAAACGGATAAATAATGAATCAAGTCAACGCATACGAAACTACCAAGAGCGCTTATCAGGACTTACCTTGAAGACCGACTCGTGTATCTGATCAACCTCATCTGAGTCCGGGACACTTGGGCTTTTCATTGCTGTGTTCGAGAGTTTAGTCCTATGTATGTCGTCAACGAAAAACACGAAGAAAGGTTCGATTTGGTAGATGATAGAGATTGCGGCAAGCCATACATGATTGAACCGACGGATGGTAATGCGAGGAGGCCATGTACCCGTTGCTGCCAAATCTCGAAAACGCTGTGTGTGAGGATGAAGAGTTGGACGTGGCATGACACGTTCTAGCTGTTGCTATGGTGACACTGACCTAGCATCCAAAATTTGGCGTGGAAACGTTGACGCGTTGACATCTCGTCAGTCATAGTGCATTGTTTTCTCGAGTGTATTGCCTTTTGCATTAATATCTGCACTCGATAGAAAATCATTCACTATTTGTTTGTATTTGTTTTTCCCCGTGCCTGGTGGGTAAAGGGCAACTTGTGCAGCGCGAAAACTCATCTCATACGGAGTGTACAGTAAGCAGAAGTGTAGATATATCCTTCATGGTACGTGGACCGGGCCAAAGGCACAACGGTGAGATGTCGAAGGGAGGAAACCTTCATCAATGTCAAGGCTTTACATCATGATTAGTCAAGTTTTGCTTACAGCTAACTTCAAATCATTAGACCTCTTTTTGATTTTCTCGCTTGATGATTTTTGTTTACTTTTGGAGCGGGACCAAATAGAGAGCTCTATAGAGCTCGATGATGCTCTACGCGTACGCCGTCCCGACAAGCAAACATCACAACAAAATCTATATCTGATTTATTTGGTCTCGCTCCAAAAGTAAACAAAAAAGATAAAGCGAGGGGAGCAAAAAGAGGTCTAATGATATGAAAATAGCTGTAAACCCTGACTTGCCGGGCTCTTCCGGCTTTTTTTGGCCTTGGAAAAACCTGACTAAACACGATGACTACATGCCTGGGCACAGGAGAGACAAATACAAACAAATAGCGAACAATTTTACGTCGAGTGCAGATATTAATGCAAAAGGCAATAAGTGGAAGAAGTGGACATTTACTGAAGGAGCTGTTTTTATATTCTAGGTTCTCACGCTCACGGTCCATTCGGTGGGTATGACGTCAATCTCCTTCCTTTTCATCCACGCTGTTGTAAGTACGAATAGCTATAGGTGCACCGTCCAACCCCGAGGGGCCCTCGTAATCTAGCGCAAATACAAGTCATTACTAGCGCTTGCGCTACAATTTGGTACAACCTGTCAACGTCCTTCCAAACGCCGTTCCGTATGCATCATAATCGACATCTGAGTCAACGACAGTACTTACACCAGTACTGCACCACTTAGCCTTCTTTTTTCCTCATTCAATCCAGCTCTCGCAGCCACCACCAAGAACTGTGACGTAGCGAGCTGCTAGTCCTTCTACTGTACCATTTCGAAGTAATGTTCGTCGATTTGGTAAAATTTGTCAAAAATAAATCCAAAATAAATCTGAAAACTTGAGAAAAAATTAAAACCGGCCTCGGATTTTTTGGGCTGTGACTGTGACTGAACATTACTTTGAAATGTTACAGTAATCCCCGGTTTTTCCTCTTCTGGAGATGTGCAGGCAAAGGTAGGTCGGACGAGGCACAAATGCGCTAAAGCTAAACAGTCTGGACTCAACCTTGAAGACCTCAGCAAGACACTTCTGGACCACTTCTTGTGATCAATGTAACCCAAAAACTCTGCTCAATAACCCAGGTCCGAGAGAATCATCGGTAACTCAGAATTGAGAGTGTTACAGATAGGTTAATTCGGTGTCCCTTCCAAACTCAATCAAGGCTTCGACGAGACTTAGAGAAACTTACGTGAAACCATGGTCTTCTGGTGAGAGGTACGAAGTTCTTATTCTAAGTAGCTATCTAGGATTCATTTGATACTCTTTGGAATGGGTTCCGTCAACTGCATGCTATCTGGCAATAGAGTGAACATGGGGAACTTATTCGGACCGACATAAGGTACCTGAGTTTGAGCATCCAGCCAATCTTTCACAGTTCACGTTCCTTACTTATGATCACTTTTTATTAGACAACCATGACTCTAATCATATTGTATTGACTAGATGTCGCCCTCTCTGGAGTAACGCGTCAGGAGTCAATGCAACCTTTATCTTCTTCCGCTTCTATTAAAACCCAATCTCATTCCTCCGTTATTATGTCCCCGGACATCATGTTATCGAGAGAATTACGTTTATTGTGTGATAAGTGGGTGGGTCCTCTACCTACTGGGACTCAGTTCTTGTATAATAAAAGTAAGCTTTATTTCTAGCAGAAAATGTACTGACACGCACACTGAAATTCTAGATAATTTCTAATTGTGTCAGACCGCCGGATAAAGTAGTATGTACATCGTGAGGTCGTGGCTTTCATTATTATTAAATTAACTCGAAGGCTAAAGACCATATTTTGGGTTTAGGTTCTTTCTGTATTATTCGAGAGGGTGTCTTGTTTCGTGAGTACACGGTGTAAGTAAATCTCCAAAGATAAGTCAAATACATTTTATGTTCTTGATCCTTGAATGAGACCATAAGATTGATTGAAAAGACTACTCTCTGAGCCTGAGAGTAGGCGGTATAGAATGGTATACCTATACATAAACGGCACGTAGTTATGAATATTAATCCCTTGGTATCAGGTCTGTTTCCTCTTCTCTTTATACCAGGTTAAACAGAACGAGACCAGCTAAACCTCTGCTTCTCTAAAACCCTTTGAATCGAGCTTGGACGGGCTGGGTACTTGAGCTCAGGAAAAACAACTCAAGCCGGACCGAACCGGACTTTTTAAACAGTACCCGTGAATACCAGGGAATGAGAAGCCAGTTGAAGACCATCGTTCTTGTGGACAGTGACCTTTTTGGAATACCCAAACCTGCTTGATGTATTTCCCTTGAGCTGCACTCTGGAACTATTTCCTTGATAAGATTCCCAGATCTCTTTAATTGACTCCCCGGCAATGCTCTCAAATGCATGAACCCATATTTCCCCATTTTCGTTGATCCCGATTGCAATTTTGTAGACACCGTAATTAAAAATGCGACATGCACTAGAGGCTTCTTTTGACAGGGAGAAGTAGAGAGGCGATGACAAGTTATCTGATGACCCATGATCAGAGTGATTTGGGGGGAAGACGTCTTGTGGGGAATAGTCCGGTATTTCAATGAATTGGGATTGTGGACACTGCAAGGATGGTATCAATGAAGATGTTGTGTGATTAATTTCAATCTCCCTGACTTGCTGGTTGTATATACTGTCAGGAGACCCTGTGATGTGCACAGCAGCGGTCATAAAGCCACCAGATCCCAATTCCATTGTTAACCTGTCTGCAAGACATGCACCCATGACAGCACCCCTTTTCAAGGAAGACACCACCGAAAGCATTCCTCCACCTTCTTGTGATGCAGGGAAAGGAATGTAAACCATTTCATTGCTATGACGACAGCTAAAGCTGACAGTGAATGGAAGCCATGACTGAAAACCAACAGGAGTAACACTCCCACCATCGCAGGCCAATCTCTCGAAATGTTCTTCAGCTGCAGGAAGGAGATGAATATAGTTATTAAAGCCACCATAGTAGACCCTCCTTGTCCTTCTAGATGGTGGAATCTCTTTGACAATCACCTCTTGTACATTCTCTGGTGTCTTGAAGGAACATAGAACCAGCTGATCTGGCCGATAGCGAACGTAATGCCGGTCGGTCGTTTTCTGAAGGTAAATGCTGCACATATCCCCGTCAACTTGGCAGTTCAATGACGCTTGAGCTATGTCATCACCGATAAAGACAACAGGAAAGTGGGTACGCAAGCCATTGTTGTTGAACGAAAAGGATGTATCTCCATCAAAACTCGCGCTGGAAATGCCCACTCTGCCGGAGCCCTTAAACTCGTCGGGAGACCGCGCAAGCAGCCCTCTGGGATCACATTCAACTACTTCCCCATCCTTGTCCCTCTCGCTATCGACAACCCAGGCAAAAATGCTACGGTCATCAGACACCTTGATGATCTCCTGTTGAAGTCGGAAAAAAGCCTTGGCCTCCCCTTCTCCATAAATCGGCGGCATGCATATATCAAACAATCCCATCAGTGAGTAGGCCCGGTCTTCTGGTCGAGTCGTTTTCCTAAATGCTGCCCATGACATTTTCTGAGCGATACTATATTTCGTGAGATCTCCATCCTCGAGGAGTCCAACAGGAACAGAGGTGATGGCAGATATCACGTCCTGCAAACTATATCTAGTCCCAATTTCCTTCCATGAACAGTCCAAAAAGACAACTGATGCCGAGGGTGCAATCAACTCCTGCAAGGTCCAGCCTCTCGTAAACCACTTGCTGTATCGAAAGCCTGATTCGGGATTCCTCGGGTCCTCCTCGCTTGATGCATCAGATAGATACACGTAGCAAACTCCTGCGTTTTCATAGAGTCGGTACATTGAGTTGATATTCTCGGACAACTCAGCGCTACTTGATTTATCAATGCAGCACGAGTCGATCCAGATCCATTTCCAGCCATGCTTTTCAGCATGAGCACAAGCACCTTCAACTTTTTTCCAAGCAGTTTCAAGTTCTCTCCTGTCGGACTCATCATCCAGATCGCTATCTTCTGACATGTCACTATCCTTCATATCCCTATTGTCCCCAGAAACTTTCTTGTCAGACTCATTCCCAGTCACTTCCCTGTCAGACTTGTCCCTACCAGACTTGCTCCCAGACACCTCCCTATTAGACTCATTCCTAGACAACTCCCTCTCAGACATGTCCCCTGGCACCTCCCTATCAGACCCATCCCCAAACACCTTTCTATCAGACTTGTCCCTGTCTTGGTTCTGACAGTCTTGAAATGTTACTTCTCTTTTGCCCCAGGTATGAGAGAGAATGGCATAGTCTGGTATATCGGCGTAAAAGCTTTTAAGGGCGAGTGTTCCCGTGTTGAGAAGATACATGATGAAAGTGTCAAAATATATTCTGAAGCTTTAAAAGTGGAAATAAATCAATTCTGCTATTGGAGCGACTAGAAAAATTAGAGAACGTACCTTCGGGGGGAAGGGAAGCAAAGATGCAATGTCACCACGTTTAGCATTGTTTTTATAAGTAAGGGGGAGTTTATTACTGGCATGGGATCAATCAGGACCAATGATGGTATCCTCATGTTCTCATATGTTGATCTGCATGCAATCTGTCCATCATCGGGGTCCGATTTATTTTTGTATATATACTCACTGAAGAATCCTTTTGGAGAGGACCGCTGACCATCTCCCATTTAGGATGTCGAGCAAACTAACGTAAAAGAAATCAAAGCTCTGTATTTATGATCATATAAATTACACTCTCCACGTTCATAAATATAGCCCCATAGTAACTGATTCGGGTGCTGTATTCATGCGAAGAGACCTCGAGGCCTTTACGGTGATGGCCAGTTGCAGTATGATGTTGGAATTTCAACACAGTCATTCAACCAATTGATAACAGCATCGTATCTTGAATCGGCAGTTACTTAAGGGGAAGTTTCTATAAAAGAGGTTATCTCAAAGACCTTTTTGTTGGAAATCGAAAATTGGTGATCTATAGATGAGAGAACCAAACCTACCTACTTTGTTAAACTGTTTCCTTGAGTCCGGTTTTTTGCTTCGATTTCCATAGTGAATTAGTGACATATCCCTCACATTGATGTGTATTGTATTAAATCGCAGAATAAGGATTAGAAATGACCATACAGCTTCTATGATGTGTCACCGAGCTCCACATTGCTAGAATCACCCACTGGACCTTAAAGAACAAAATCGATGTGAAAATGAAGCATCTATCTGATCAAATTGATCAACTTGAGTCATTGCCTAAGATATGCGGGTAATAGTGGTTAGGAATCAAAGATCGTTTTTTACAGGCTTAATTAAATTTTCGGCTAATTTTTGTATAAATTTGGGCCTCTGTATGTTTTAGCATGTTAGTGTTTTTTCTGAAAGAAAAAAAATGATACAAGTGTTGAGGTCATAGAGTGACATAGACCTACTGCTTCAATCATGGGTTGGGAGATGGCCAGGGCAGAAACTGGCTGAAACCCTTCATTAAAACTTTTGTCATTTTCCATCATACTTTAAGTCTACCTATCCAAAATTCAAAGCCATAGGCTTTCAATTGTAGAAGTTACAGCTGGCTCAATTGGGAGGAGGCCGAAATAAAAGTTCTCAGGAACTTCCAGTATGGTACTATGATACTCCATGCCAATTCTAGAGCTAACATAATCTATTTTGATTGACTGCAACTTCATGGCCAATCCTTGCCATAAGTAATTCCAAAGTCTGTATATGTATAAACACTTTCTAAACTTTGTCATGATCATTCTGTGGAGAAGCTACTTACATTAGAGTTTGTGAAGATTGAGATACCCACCTGTGTAAAAGGATCTCCAAATTTAGAAATACCCTTAACTCTCCTGTCTATTAGTTGAAGGAGCTGTACAATGTGCTACATTGAGACTATGCATCTCAGGCTTGAGATTCTGGCCTTTAGAAGTAGTCAAGGCTCTCTAGGAAAATTGTCAGTAGGGAGCTTGGAGGACTTTGCATTTCCCTGATTTCCTCCGATAAAACATTTAAGCACTTGTCTTTGTCTGATTCTTCTATCTTTGGGTCAGAAAATCATCCAAAGAAGTACTTAGATTCGATAAAGTCTCATCGGTAAGTCAAGCTCTGTTTGGAATAGACACCTCTAAATGGTAAGCTCTGCAGATATATCAGATTCCACTGTACCATTGAACCAAGTACCAAAATCTGAAAACAATAACAGGCTTCTCAAAATCCAAGCAAGCAAGATCAAAACCAATGCCGAGTGCCAATGATCCAATACCACTGCCACCTCTAGCTGGTATACCAACCCAACGCCCTTTCTCTTCCCTGAGCTTCAAATTTATATAAGTATTACCGCTTGCTCAAAAATGCACAAAAAGCTTGCACTCTCCTCAGAGAGTCATGACAATCTTAAAAAATAGTGACAGAATAAAGTTATATTCTTGTCTTTCTTCCTCCTTACCAGGGCAAACGATGGTGAGGGAAGAAAAAAAATAAGTCAAGTCTGGTACAAGAAAATGTACAAGTGTATTATTGACAGGACTAGCCTCTAACTTGCAAATGCATTATACAGGTCGATATACCCCTTGTTCTTCCGTGAAGTGTAACTCGAGTCAAAATAGGTCGAAGTCACAAAGTCAAAGAGTCGGGAACAGTGCAACTTTGAACTGGACACAAACATCTGTGCAATGGTTTACCTTGTCGAGCTGTCGTCGTTCTCCCTATCCATGAACATCAAGCAAATATGAACAAGAGAAATAACTCAGAAAATCAGAAGCAGTGAAAAATTAACTCACAAGTTCCCCAGGATTCCCGTAATTCTATGCACCAATCTAGTAAATTTCTCTTTCCAGCTCCTTGTACCGCTTTGTTCCAACTTACTTTCGATATTTTCACCTAGCCGGACCCGCTGTACCATATTCGTTCATTATCGTCATACTTAGATCAGACAATCGATCCCTCGCTTTGGGTATCCGGTCGGGGATTTTTTCTTGTTCTTATTGCTGGACCTAAAAAGTAGAAAAGAAACGTTATTAGTAAAGTTTACAGGAGGGGAAGTAAAGGTTTACCAATCAAAAGGGAAAAGGTCTTGAATAGAACGAGTAACAAAAAAGCGAGGTTTTTACGCACCCATAAGACCTTGCTTGTAAGTATCGGTCCTCCTGCCCGGTTTTTTTTCCTCCAAGCTCTGAGAAATCCTTGATTGGCGTGAACGCTTCCGTAATTGTTGACAAAGTCAAAGAGGTGCGAGGTACCGGAATAGAAGATTAAGGCTGATTCTGATGGAGGGGCGGGCTAGCTCTCAAGTTGTAAAGTGAAATCGGCGGTTTTGGATTATCCGTGCAACTGTTCATTATGCATAAGTACCACAGCCATGATCATAGTAATACTTACCCAGAGAAATTTTAAGAAGACGAACTAGCTGCAGGGTTAAAGTGAGTAAAAACCGCATATATGCGTATATACAAACAACGGCAAAAGATGTGACAAGGAAAGAAACTGGGGACGTACAATGCGTTTGCAGTGGTTGCTTTCCAAGCGACCTGGTCTCGGAAAGGACTCATATCGGGTGTAGCGATAAGCAAAGCCGACATTGGAGACGGGATTACAATGGGGGATCCCATTAAGTATCTATATCTATCAGGATTCATATGGAACAGCAAAGAGTTGGATATTAACAAACCTTTCCCGTGAATCCCTGTAGTGAGTAATGTTTCTTTCTTGACACTACCTAACAATGGGATAGAATCTACCATGTGGATCCGCACCAACACGTTAGCACCACAGAAAAGTAAATGGATAAAAATAGGGGATCAAGTTAACATCGTAAGTCTTATATACGGAACCAAAAGTGCCTATCGAGACTTACCTCAAAAACCAACTCTTGGTCCTGTCCGAGTTCGTCTAAATGGCCAATGTATACTTGGGTTTGGAGTGCGCTTTTCGAATTCATTACTCATTGTCTTTCTTCTTGCTTCGACCCTTTCTTGGAATTTGGAGTCGCCTGTGTCAGCGAGGTAGACACCACAAAGAAGCGGTTGCCGACTTCTGTGGTTGAGAGCTCAGCACTATGGATGATGTCGTCGATGAAGAATACAAAAGAAGGTTGAGAGTAGCAGATGGCACAGACTAGGAACCTGTAAACGAGAATGGGTGGTTGGGTAATAAGTGGTACGAAGAGGCCATGTAAATACCATTCGCTGGATAGTCTGGAACAGAAGACGAAGAGGTGGCAGTGACACGACCTTCTCTAGCTGTTGCTATGGTGATACTGGCAGGGGATGCAATGTTTGACGTCGACGTTTTGCCGGCTGTAGCTTGAAGGACTATCACGTCATCAAAAGTATTCTCACGGCCACGGTCCGTTCAGTCTGCTAGACTCCGTCTTCCATAATTGGACACATTTCCTAAACTGGACCCAGAGCACAGCCTCAGCGCTTCAGTTTTTTTCGTACTTCCAACGATGAGGCTATTTTACACAGCAAGTATGGGGCCCAGGCATAGTTATAGACGCCCCAGGCCCGGGAAGACCTCGTAATCTCGGATCAAGCTCAAGCGTGAACGATGCAAGCTGTATACATGCAAACAGCTGTCCAAACGCCTCGCCATGCGCATCATCGGTAATATCCGAGTAAACGGTACGTTTATCCAACTGCGCTGCTTCCCCTTCCCTTTCAATCCATTTCTCGCATCCACGTACCGTGACGTAGCTAAACCAGTCCTTCTAATTCTTGTTCATTTCGTCCTTTCTCATCTTTCCAACCTTTCTGTGATCTTTAATTTAGGTTATCCTCTGCTGGAAATGGTGCTGGTCAAGACTAGTTGGATAAGACAAGACACGCTAAGACCAAACATTCTAAGCTCGACTCTTCAGATTACAGCAGGGCGTTAAGGATCAATTAACAGCCGATAACTCTGCTTGAACGAGAGCCAAAGATCCAAGGACCATCGAGGAACCCGGGCCCGGAGTAGCGAGCATTACAAAAGATTCAGGTCTCTCTTTCAATCTCAAATAACGCTTCACCAAGAATCAGAGACTCTCTCATGAAACCATGGTCTATAATTAGGAGCATCGAATCACTTGGGAGGTGCACAGTTCTTGTTTTGGCTATCCAATGTTCTCTTTTGTTAGTTTTTGGCCTGGACTTCGTCAACTGTCAGCTATGACAACAGAATGAACACGAGGAGCTCCTATCAAATCCTAATCTCGTTCCTCCGGTATTGGGGTCCTCCGGCGACATGTCGAGAGAGTTACGCTATATAAGTGGTCGAATCCTTTACCTAGTGGGACCCGGTCCTTGTAAAAAAGAATGTTACTGACATGTACACTGAAATTATCGATAATTGCTGATGATGTCAGACAGGCAGGCAAACTAGTATGTCCATTGTAACATCATCATTTTGATTATTACTGAATCAACTCGAAGGCCAAATGACCATTTTGACTTTGGGCCCTCTCTGTATTATTCGAGCGGGTGGTCTGGTTTCGTGAGTGCATGGTGTAAGTAAATCTCTAATCAAGAGGGGTGTTGGATACATTTTATGTTTTGAACGAGACCATAAGATTCATTTAAAAAGATTGCTCGCTGAGCAGAGTAAGTAGTATAGAGCAAGTAAAATATACATATACACAAACCGCACGTAAGTATGAATATCAATCCATTTGCATTAGCTCTGCTTCCACTCCTCTTGTACCAGGTTAAACAGAACAAGACCAGCCAGACCTCTGTGCCCCCCCTAAACACACTTTGCATGGTGCTTGCGCAGGCTGGGCTTTGAGCTGTATTCGGCATTCATAACCTGAAAAAAAAAATGAATCATAAATACAAAGAAAGCTGATCTCTTCAAGAGTACGAGTGCTGGTCAAAATCAACAAATGCTAGTGAGAGTGAATAGAGGAAGGGAGTGATGAGTGAGGTGGACACGACAGATTGTGAAAAAAGCTGTACTAACTAAATCTAACATGGAAGCTCATTCGACAACTGCGTCAAATGACATTTCTAGCCGTTGGTGATTACAAGGGAATGAGAAGCGAATTGGAGACCATCATTTCTGTGGACAGTAGCCTTTTTGTATTCCCCATCCCAAAACCTCCATGAAGTATTTCTCTTGAACCGCGCTCTTGAACCATTTTCTTGATAGGATTCCCAGATTTCTTTAGACGTCTCCCTCCAGTCAATATCACGAGGTACATGAACCCATACTTCTCCACTATCATGGATCCCGATTGCAATTTTGTAGGGATTGTCACCAGGGATGCGACACAGACTAGAGGCTTTTTTCGACAGGGAGAGGTAGAGACGGGATGGCCGGTCGTCTGATGGCCCACGATCAGATTGATTTGGGGGGAAGATGTCTTGAAGCGAATCGCCTGGTATTTCAATGAATTGGGATTGGGGACACCGCAAGGTAGGTATCAATGAAGACGTTGTGTAATTGATTTCAATCTCCCTTACTGTGTCCCCGAACGAGGTGCGCCCTGTGATTTGCACGGCGGCAGTTATGAAGCCACCAGATCCCAGCTCCATTGTTAACCTGTCTGCATAGCGTGCACCCTCAACAAGACCCATTTTCAAGGAGTTCGAAGACGCCATCCAAAACATTCCTCCACCTTCTTTTGACGCGGCAAAGGAAATGTGAACCATTTCGTTGCTATGACGACATTTAAACTTGACACTGAACGGAGCCGATGGCCGAAATCCATAGAAAGGGACACTCTTGCCATTCCAGGTTACGTTCTCGAAGTGTTCTTCAGCACTGGGAAGAAGACGGACGTTGTTATTGAAGCCACAGACCTGTCTCGTCTGTCTCGATGGAGGAATCTCTTTGACAATCACTTCTTGTACATTATCGGGTGTCTCGAAGGAATGTAGAACCAGCTGATCTGGACGATAGCGAACGTAATGCTGGTCAGTTGCTTTCCGAAGGTAAATATGACACACGTCCCCACTGTTATCTACTTGGCAATTCAGTGATGCTCGAACTATGTCACACATGTCCCCATCAACTGGACACTTCAATGATGCTCGAATCATATCATCGATAGGGGCAATAGGAAAGTGGATATGCAAGCCATTGTTATTGAACGAGAAGGATGATGTGTTGTTGGGAAAACTCGCCGTAGAGATGCCCACTCTGCCAGATGCTTTGAACTCATCTGGAGACCGTGCAAGCATTCCTCTGGGTTCACATTGAACTACTTCCCCATCCCTGTCTGTCTTGCAATCGACAACCCAGGCAAAAATGCTACGATCATCAGATGTCTTGATGATCTCCTGCTGAAGTCGAATAAAAGCTTTGGACCCTCCTTCTCCATAAATCGGTGGCATGCATATATCAAACAACCCCATCAGCGAATAGGCTCGGTCCTCCTCTCGAGTTGTTTTCCTAAATGCTGCCCACGACATTTTCTGAGCAATACTATATTTTGTGAGATCACCATCCTCGAGCAGTCCGACAGGAACAGAGGTGATGGCAGAGATGACATTGCGTAAGCTGTATCGAGTACCGATTTCCTTCCATGAACAATCCAGAAAGACAACTGACGCCGATGGTGCAATCAGTTCCTGCAAGGTCCAGCCTCTTGTAAACCACTTGCTCTTTGTAAAGCGCGATCCGGGATCCCTAGGGTCCTCCTCGCTTGATGCATCGCATAAATACACATAGCAAACTCCAGCATTTTCATAGAGTTGGTACATGGAGTTGATATTCTCGGACAGCTCAGCGCTACTTGATTTATCAATGCAGCACGAGTCAATCCAAATCCAATCCCAGTCATACTTCTGAGCTTGAGCACAAGCACCTTTAACTTTTTTCCAACCAGCTTCAAGTTTTCTCCCATCATCCATATCACTATCCTCCACATCAGACTCGTCCCCAGACACCTCCATACCAGACTTGTCTCCAAACACCCTCCTATCAGACTTTTCTTTGACCTGGCTCTGAATTTCTTGAAACGTTACTTCTTTTTTGCCCCAGGTATGAGAAAGAATAGCATAGTCTGGGATGTCGGCGTAAAAGCTTTCAAGGGTGAGTGTTCTTGTGTTGAGAAGATACATGATGAAAGTATATTCTGATGCTTTAAAAACGAGGAAATAAATTCTTGCTATTGGAATGACTAGGTAAATTAGATAACATACCTTCGAGGGGAAAGGGAAGCAAAGAGGCAATGTGAACACGTGCAAAGCTAGCGTAGGTTTTATAAGTGTTTAACCCTAACCGGTGATGGCCGGTGGCAGTTGTAGGTAGTATACTGTTGAGATTTCAATACAGTCGACCAACCAATTGATAACAGCGTCGCATCTCGAATCGGCAGTTTATTTAAGGGGTCTAAAAGAGGTTAGATGACCGACCTTTTTGTCAGAAATGGAAAATTAGTGATCTACGGATAAGAAAACGAAATCAACCCACTTTGTTTCCTTGAGTCCACTAAGCTTTTTTTGCCTCAATTTTCGTAAGGAATCATTTGTATTAATTTGGAAATGGCCATACAGCTTCTATGCTGTGTCACCGAGCTCCATATGGCTAGCATCACCCACTTGGGCCTTAAAGAGGAAAATTGGTGTGGAACTGGTGTGGAACTGAAACACCCCCATGATCAAATTGATCAACTTCAGCTAGATATGCCGGTAATACTGTCTAGGAATGAAAAATCGTCACAGGTTTAAAAACTGCTTCTGCTTAACTTTTGGATAGGTTAAAATGGGTTCAGGCCTCTGTATGTTTTAGTGTGTTGGTGCTTTTCTGAAAAAATAATGATTTGAAGTGTCATTTCCCTGAGTAATTTTTAAAGGTAGTACAGTATAAAAGAGTGTGTGTTTGATCAGAGATCTGATCTTTCACGCAGAATAAGAGAAAGATCATAATGGGCTATATTGATTGAATGGAGAGTTTGAAGTACATCTGTATTTTCTGAAACCCATACTGGAGCCACCAAGTTGACCCTCCTGACCATGAGGTGTACAATATGATACACTGAGCCTTAGGCTATGGATCTTGAACTGGGAATCTGAACTTTTGGAAGTAGTTATTCTGAAGTCTGTAGGACAATTGTAAGAAAGGAGTCTGGAGGACTTTGGTGCTCTAGCCCAGAGGTAAAGTATATGATACATATACTTTACCTCTGGGCTAGATTGAATCAGACTTGAAAAAGGATAATTTCAAATTTGAAAGAATAACTACTCAGATACAGAAGTGAACCCCTTAGCGAAAAATGTGTAAACCTATCGTTTACAGCCGAGACTCAGACTCGCGCGATCACATGTATACTTACGCGATCACATGCATACTTATAGACAGAACTATATATACCTACACATACGTGATTCTACACTTCACTTCTTACTCTCACTACTCTTACTCTTCTTCCCTTTCGACGATACGTATCTTCGGAATATAACGGGTATTAATTGAACTCTTGTGAGTCTTCGTTAGTGTTCCAGTCGAATACGACTGGTTTCCACTTTTTTTTCAATTTCCCTTTCGTCCACAACTAGTGGCGAGCTCGTTATACACGGCGTCTTTCGTGACCGCCTAGGGTAATTCGTACCCGCCTTTGTAGATTCATCGTTTAAAGACTTCTCGTGACTACGAGCGTCAAAACGAATCATTATTATCCCGTGTCGCTTCTTCTTCTCGGTGATTGCCCCTCAATTCACTGAATCACTGTATTGTGATCTCGTTCCCGTCTTGTTACCCTGTCTCGTCTGGTCTTGTTCCCCGCCGTTCTCCTGTTTATCGTGACCAGTATCCTGTTGTGTTCCTGTTTATCTTGATTCTCGCATTCTTGTCTCGTCCTCGGTTGTTCTTCTGCGCATATAGTGACAATAACTTGTTCCGCTAACAGAAAAAATGACCAGATCTCGTCAGAAAAAGAACGAAACCTCGTCCCAAGACCCTGTTCCTAGTAATACCCCATCCTCTCCCATTCCCGAACCTACACCAATTCCTTCTATGACTCCCGCGACTCCCAAACCTTCCGCTGCCCCCTCTGTTGCCGTTTCACCAGCACAAACACGCGCATATAGTCACCTCCTGGACCCTGACAAGGTGAATTCTGACGCATATATCCTGTCGTATCATAATAATAATTCAATTCATATGTCTATTGAGATCCCTGACCCTGACTCCGACTCCGATTCCTCCTCTGTTTCTTCTAACTCTTCTCCTGTCCGCATGTCTTCCAAACCGACCGGCTCTTGGACCAACAATGGTCCTGGTAAGGCTCCTACTGTTCACGCTCGCTTCCTCAGACCCCAGGAATATGGGAATGTAAAAACTTCGTTTCTTCGATATCTCCATAAGGCCAAGATCTCGAATGCTAACTCGGAGGAGGCTCGTGATTTCTTCATGGCATGCTTCCAGAACGAACAAACGATGAACTATTTCCATGCGACTCGTGATTCTCTCATCAAATTAGATGGTCCCGCGTTCGAGAATGCCATGCTCGAACACCTGGTCAGTACTACGTGGATGAAGACAGTTTGCTCACTCATTCTCGATGCTAAACAAGACTCGTTCGACGATGGTGCCTTCAGCGTCATGTACGAATCTCTGGTTTCGTACAACAACTTGTTGAAATCCGTGGGTAAACAGATCGATGACTCTCTTTTCCAAGCTTCTATGTGCTCGGCCTTGAATTCGGACTTCAAGGTTTTCCTTGAATCAGATGGCGTTGATCTTACTACCAAGGACCTCGCCGCTTGGGTTACTCTCTTGAAGGAAAAGGACGCTCACTTCAGGAAATACCGGTGTCCTGAACTCGCTCGCTTGGCTCGTCTCGAAGAACTTGAGAAGAAACGCATTGGTGACTCGAATAATCGTCACAACAATAACACTCCTTCTGCCCCGTTGAGCAACATCTCGAACACAGCTTCGTCTTTCCGTTCCAATTCGTATTCTTCCTCCTCTAATAATAATAACAATAATTCACACCACTTTCCCCGTCTTAGTGAACTCGATCCTAAACAGCGCGAGTTTTATAATCTCTTGGAAATGTGCTTCAAATGTCGTACGCTGTTTGCTGGACACCGCATCAGCGCATGTACCATTCCTACTCCCGTTTTGCAGGTCCCTTTCCGTCCCCTCGATGATTCTGATGTCGCTTACGCCAAGAAGTTTTACGATAAGTATAAGACGCCCATCACTTATAACACGATTATCAAACGCAGTCGCAGCGCGCCCACGATTGCTGCTGTAGCTCCCGCTCCTCCTCCTGTCGCAGTTGATGACCTTGATTCTTTTGTTGACAAGTCTAGCTCTGCTTCGAACATCGCGGCCGTTTGGGGTGATATTCCTGTTTCGTCGATGCAGACTGATTCCGAGCTCTACTCCTCTCGTTCTCAGTTACATTCTCCTGCTCCTATCACTGGTCGTCGTCGCCGCTCGAACTCCTCCGACTATGGTGACTATCACCGAAACCCTTCCCCGGTTTCTCGTTCTCCCCGTCGCCGACATACTGGTAGTTCCAGCTCCTTCGTCCCTGCTCCTGTCGCTGCCGTCATTGATGACCTTGATGATTGTTCTCCCTCCGACGAAGAGGTTGACTACATGGATGAAAATGGACCCTACACTCCTACTCGTGACCACATTCCTGCTGATTCTCGTCATACTGTGAGTGATAAGTGTTCCCCTCTCAGTTCCCCGCACTTTCTGTTTTCTGCCTGGGTTGAGGGCCCGAATGTTGAATTTCCGCTTCCAATGGATTTGCTTCTTGACAATGGCTCACATTTGATATTGATCAGGGATGATTTAGACTTGGTCTCAAGCGCTACCGTTTACGCAAACCCGAACCGATTTCTCTGGCTACCGACTCATCTTCCTCCTCTCGCACTGTTCTGACTGAATTTGTTAAGCTTCGTATTTCTGATCGTACGAATACATGGACCTCGCATCCTTTTGTCGCTATTATTACCCCCTCCTTGTGTTCTCCTTTGATTCTTGGTATGCCATTTTTGTCTCATAATAATTTGGTCTCCGACTATGCATGTCGTTCTGTTATTCATAAACCTACCGGCTTTGATTTATTAAATCCCTCTCCTCCCTCCCCTGTTGCGTTACCTGATTCTCGTTCTCCCAAACAACGCTGTTTAGATATTTGTAAGGCTCGTCTTGATGTCATCTCTGAATTGAAAGTTTTTCATATGAAAAATCCGTCCTTGCGGAGATCTGATACTGTACATGAATTAAATGTCGCAGCAGCTGTTAAAGAGAGGATTGTTACTCTTGAGGTTCAGGATCGACTCGAGAAAAAGTCTGCGGAGATTATGGACCGTTTCGCCGAGGTGTTTGAAAAGATTCCGCATGTGAAGGATCTCCCGACAAATATTACTTGCTCTGTTAAGTTGAAGGATGCGAATAAATGCTTTCAAGCTCGTGCATATTCTTCGCCTCGGAAATACAAACAGGCTTGGTCTACCCTGATACAGGCTCATTTAGACTCTGGCCGCATTAGGCCTTCGGCTTCGAGTACAACTTCTCCTGCCTTTCTGATTCCGAAAGCGGATCCAACGGCCTTGCCGCGTTGGGTTAATGATTATCGAGTTTTGAATGCAAATACTGTTCCTGACAGGCACCCGCTGCCTCGGATTGAAGATATCTTGACCGATTGCGCTAAAGGAAAGATCTGGGGAAAAATGGACATGACGGATTCATTTTTTCAGACCCGTATGGACGAGGTGTCGATTCCCTTGACCGCTGTAAATATACCTCTTGGCCTGTATGAGTGGGTGGTGATGCCTATGGGCATCCGTAATGCCCCGGCTATTCACCAACGCAGGGTTGCATCGGCCTTGCGTAATTTTATTGGGAAGTTTTGATCTTGATGATATTATTATTTGGTCCGAGAATGAGGAGGAACATGAGAAGCACATCGAACTCATCCTCTCTGCCTTGAAAGAGAACAAGCTTTACTGCAATAAAAAGAAATGCAAATTTTTCCAACTTGAAATTGACTTTCTCGGACACCATATCTTGAGGCGTGGCGTTGAAGCCCAATCGGGTAAATGCGATGCTGTTCTGCATTTCCCGCGTCCCGAGAGCGCTGCGCAGGTGCGCCGTTTCCTGGGTATGGTTCGTTTTGTATCTGGTTACATTGAGAATCTCGCCGAGTATTCCCGTGTACTCACGCCTTTGACTGCCAAGGAGTGCAATAAGGTTTTTCTGGTCTGGGACAATAACCACGAGAAGGCCTTTGTCAAAATAAAGAAACTTGTTGTTCAGCATGCCGCTCTGACTACTATAGATCATGCTAATCCTGGTGACAATAAAATTTTCCTGATTTGCGATGCCAGTGATTGGCGCACCGGTGCTATCCTTGCCTGGGGCCCTTCCATGAAAGAGGCCAAACCTGTGGCCTTTGATTCCATGCAGCTATCCGGTCCCCAGCTAAATTATCCTATTCATGAGAAAGAGTTACTTGCAATAGTCCGGGGTTTACAAAAATGGAGAGCGGATTGTCTCGGCATGCCCATTCATGTTTTGACTGATCATAGAACTCTCGAAAACTTTAATACTCAGCGTGACTTGAGTCGCCGACAAATTCGTTGGCAAGAATTTCTAAGTCAGTATGATCTCACCATTTCTTATCTCCCCGGTGATGAGAACTCTGGGGCTGATGCTCTATCTCGTATTCCGCCTGCTTCTCTCCCTGGAGAACAACATGAAGAACCTCCGGTCATTAAATCAGATATTTGGCGTCGTGCATGTACGGTTGCCTCTGTTTACGCTGTGGCGGCCGACAAGGAACTTGTCTCTCAGATTCAGGAAGGTTACGGTCATGATGAATTTGCCAAGAAGTTGCTGTCCATGAAAGACTCTCTTCCTCCAGGCGTAGAACTCCGCAATGGATTATGGTTCATTGATGGTCATTTGCTTATCCCGAGATTCAAAGACCTCCAGGAGAATTTGTTCCACTTGGCTCACGATGCAACGGGCCATTTTGGTGGTGATAAATCCTACTCTGTGCTTCGTGATTCTTACTATTGGCCGAATATGAGGCGAGATCTTGTTAACTCGTATGTTCCATCTTGCTCTGATTGTCAACGAAATAAGTCTGTAACCGGTAAACGTTCAAAAGGTCCTCTGCACCCATTACCTGTGCCGGACAAGCGTTTTGACAGTGTTGCTATCGATTTTGTCGGTCCCTTACCTGAGGAGTCAGGATTCAATTGTATTCTTTCGATGACGGAACGCTTGAATGCAGACTTACAAATTGTCCCTACGCGCACGGATATTAACGCTGAAGAGTGCGCATTGTTGTTCTTCCGACATTGGTACTGTGAGAATGGTCTCCCACTGGAATTGATTTGCGATCGTGATAAACTGTTCGTCTCTCGTCTATGGAGGGCTTTCCTCAAACTAACTGGTGTCAAATTAAAATTGTCGTCAGCCTTCCATCCTGAAACCGATGGTGTATCGGAGCGGTCTAACAAGACCATCAATCAGGGTCTACATTATTATGTCGCCCGTAACCAGCGAGGTTGGGTCCAAGCGTTGCCCAAATTGAGGTTCGATATCATGAACTCGTATAATGCAAGTACCGGTATGTCAATGTTCGAGCTCAAAACAGGGCGTTCCCCTCGGGTGCTTCCGCCTATCAATTCTTGTTCTCCAACTACCGAAGCAGAGCAATCTGTGACTTCTCTGATCAAGGATATGAACATCATTGAGCACGAGGCTCGTGATGCATTGCTAGCCGCCAAGGTCTCTCAGGCCTTTCAAGCTAATAAATACCGCGGTACACCTGATAAGTTTTCCGAAGGTGATCTAGTCATGCTGTCTACCTTACACAGGCGTAAACATTTCACACATGGCAATCAGGATCGTGTTGCCAAGTTTTTTCCCCGCTTTGATGGACCTTACGAGGTCATCAAGGCTCACCCAGAAACAGATTCCTATACACTCGAGTTGCCGAATCAACCTGGTGTTTTTCCCACGTTTTATGTCAGTGAACTGAAAAGATTTGTGGCAAACGACGACTCCCTTTTTCCTGGTAGGATTAAGGTGGCTCCAGAAGCAGTGGTGGTTGATGGCCATGAAGAGTTTCTTGTGGATAGTATTTTGGATGCTCGTAGACGCGGATGTGGATGGCAGTTCCTGATCCGCTGGGTCGGCGAAGGCCCTGAAGGTGACCGATGGCTCCCTTACTCGTTGATTAAGGACTGTTGCGCCCTAGACGAGTGGTACAAGTCCGGCGGTGATGGCCCGACTGAAGATAAGTAACATAGATTTTTGAATCTTCTTATCTGATCACAGTTAAAACGTGACTATGGTCTTGCATTATTCTGCTTCTTACTGACACAGACGTGTTCGTGTTTTGAATTGTGAGGGAGTGTAAACCTATCGTTTACAGCCGAGACTCAGACTCACACGATCACATGTATACTTACGCGATCACATGCATACTTATAGACAGAACTATATATACCTACACATACGTGATTCTACTCTTCACTTCTTACTCTCACTACTCTTACTCTTCTTCCCTTTCGACGATACGTATCTTCGGAATATAACGGGTATTAATTGAACTCTTGTGAGTCTTCGTTAGTGTTCCAGTCGAATACGACTGGTTTCCAGGTGGTACACAAACCAGAAAAGATGTACAATACTCAAAGGAGTGATTTAAGACGTTAGGCCCAAAAAAACTGCTGAAAACCTTCAAAATTGACCAAAAACTTCCATTGATGACGCAAAATAGCGAGCTGACTGACCCAAGGACTTGTCTCCAGACATAGAAACATGTAAAACAGCTTTTTGATAACAAAGGGATCAGTTTGCGTCCATACAGTAGCCCAACAGTCCCGTTTTTGCGTGATCACAGATAAGGTTAGACTGACAGTGCGGTATAAATGTTGTGGAAATCGATCAATTTGACGCAGAGAAGTCTTGTAGCTAGTAATAAGGTGTTAAGAGTCGGTTTGAATACCGTCAGAAGCCATAGCAGCAGAACAGGCAGTAAACCAGCATTTTTAGTCACCACAGAGTACGAGCAACAAGATAAACAAGAGACAACCAGATAGACCAGCCAGAATAGTTATTGAGTGATATAGCAAGTATTTGGACTTGATTTGGACCAAGTTTGAGGGAGAGCGAGCCAGTGGAAGGTGAGGGTGAGTGAGGTGGGTGATGGTTGAAGGCAAATTTTGCTAAGTCCGCGCGTGACATTTGGCCCTGCCAAAATGCCTACGGTCCGTCCCAGTCGTTACGCAGAGCGCAACTTTTAAAGCTCCGCTATTTGTTGCGTCATGTTTGCTTGCCAAACACTGCGTAATGCTGGTGACGAGTCTAAGACAAAACAGCCTCGAAACACTTAGCGATCTGTGTTTACCTTTGTGAGTGGGCCTCGTGTAAACTAACCATTTTAAGAGACATTTGTAGCCTAAATGGCACATCCGAGCCTTCGAGGAAGCTGATATTGTGGAGCTGGAAGTCTCAGCCAGTGGTGTTGGGCAGTTTAAGGAAAGGCGGTGTTTCCAAAAATCGTTAGTCTGCACTCACAATGGTAAATACAGATCACCGTTTTGTCTCTAGAATTTTGCAAGTAGCTGGAATTAGAAATATAAATAAATAAATATACAAATATACATAAATAAGTTTCTTCTGAACAGAATAATGCAAAACCCTGTACCAGTGTTCCTAGGAAGCATTGACAACGATGCTCGCCTAGTCAAATGAACAATTCACTGCCAACTACTCGCCCCTAAGAAGCCATACTATCTTGAGGTTCCCCTCTAACTTTTACATATTTATCTTCTCTAACATAAAGCTGATAGAATCTTACCCATCTCAAGTACTTATCCGGGCTCAAATTTCCTGTTTCTTATTCCAGAACAAATGTTGTTGACATAAGGTTTGATGACATTTTCATTGTAGCTTTGACACTTGATGCGTTCGGACCTCTGTTGAGAAGGAACACTTGACCGGACAAAGAAGCATGATGTTATGTGCATTGTATACACACTGGCATGAGGCGACGGCGTTTGAGTGGGTGGGAGAAAAAGAGGAGAGATATACTTAGACAGATGCTAGTCGATGCCTGTGGATTATCAAGAAGCGGAAGGGTAGAGATTAAACTTACTACCTAGAACCGAAGGAGGGTTCGTATCATACCTATGAACAGCTGTCCATGATAGGGGGTTCACGATGAATTCATCGTCGTCCAAGTGCTATTCCGTTAGATGTCTGCCATTGCTGTGATGAGATAGGCGAGGTGTATAGACAGGATGAAAGTCGTAGTGAACTTGGACAATAAAGTACTAAATACCGAGAAATTTCGGTTTCAATTCCTTGCACCGCAGAAATACATGGTTTTGAGTCATTCTTTGTGACGACAGTCGATCACACCGCCAACAGCTTTGATTGACTGTCATCAAAATTTTGCAGAAGTGACTGGTTAGTCTAAGTCATTCTGGACACAAGCTCATGAAATTTGATTGGATCCCAGCTTTACAAGTTATCAAGAAGTAGGAGGGTTTTTGTGTCATCTTGTTTCGAGCATCTAACCTAATTTCGCTCATTATATTTTGTCTAATGCGTCCCCAAGGTTCGGAGGTACCATTTTCAGACGTACGCCTCTAGTACAGGTGCCCTTTTATTGCTCAATACCATCTGGTTCAACTGTTGCTATTCTTGAAGGGGGAATGATTTCATGTCGTCTGTCTGCTGGTTCTCCGTAGATATTGAACCTACTAGATCCGAGGGCGGACATACGAACAGCTGTCCATAATGGGGACTCAGTGTATTCACGTTGTCATGAGACAGGTGAGGTGTACAGAGGATGAAAGTAGTGGCGAACCCTGGCGAACCTGGACTTTCACATACCGACATCTCTCGATTCCTTCTAAGGCAAAAAAAAAACGACATGGAAAAAAATAAACTTAACTCTATTTACCCTAAAAAAGCCTCTTATCCCCCCCCCCCCCATTAAGTTCAAAAAAAAAAAAAAAACAGAAAAGGGTGGTGATGAAAGGGTTTAATCAGACTGCTTCTCTTCCAGAGACTCCAGCTTGTCACGACCCACAACATCACCAAGCGTCTTCTTACCGACATCCTTCCAATGTCCCATGGCCAATAGCCCAAGCTGCAAAATTGAACGTGCCGAAGATGAAGTAGGTTCTTCAAGCGATGTGTTGATTCTGAGTGGGTACTGCGTGGGTGGAGAGAGAGAGAGAGAGAGATGGTTTAGTGGGGGAACGATATATATAGAAAAGAGGAAAAAATTACGGCTTCGGCAAGGTAAGTCCAGGAAACGGGCTCCGCGAAAGAGCAAACGAAGACGTATGAACAGACGATGATACCCTCAGGAGCAGGATCATGGCCTTCGACGACCCAAACGTCTATTGAAAACGAGTATTACTATTTGTTATCAGTCAAACGGCCTCTTTGTGTAATGTATATTCTACTTATTCGCATTATCAATAACACTCCAGTGTCCGAACCTCGCTTGAAGACCACCGACGAGGTAAAGGAAGAAACTCATGAAAACGGGTACCGAGGATCGACATGGGACGACGATCCCATTTGTCGATGTAGATAAAAATGATCGCGGAGACGTTGAGGACGTATTGCACGGACTGTGAGGTCAAAGAAGAGAGGAAATTGAATTACGAGGCCGAGTTTAGGAGGACTCTCGTCCTCACTGCGGTGAGCTCGACTGCCAGCGCTAGTGGCTGTGCACTGTGCAGCTGCCTTACAAACCCTACTTCCGTCGTTCGGTACCCTCGGCAACGCTGGTAATCGCCCACTCTCTTTCTAAAGACACAGAGAGAAAGGTTGCTGCGGGTACGCGGCCTGTCAAACTAGCTCCCCGGAACACGTAGACGATGCAGTAGCTATATGCGTAACGAATTTCAACACTCAGTCAGTCAAACCACCGTCACAATCACACAGAGGTGAAGAGGACAAAAAAGAAAAAGGTTTGACAGAGACGTACATCATCACATTCATTCCGGTGAGTTGAGGCCACATCCGCAAACTGCATCCCAAAGACCCAGAAACACGACTCGGAAGGTTCCCAGGCCTAAGAGATGGTATGTACTTCCAATGACGTGTAGCGGTAGTAGGCTTGGCTACCGAAGAATTTGTTACACTGACTGTTACTTAGTCTGCATCGTATGAATCCGCGACCATGAATGTTGAACGTTTGAACCTGTACCAGTTTATCGCTAGATGTCGGAGCCAGTGCACTTGTTATTAGCTGACAGTAATACAGCGTGTTTCTTTATCGTACATTCTTCATAGTAAATCTGCACATACAACTAGGATGAGTGATTTGGTCAACCAAACTCCCCTATTCACAAATACTCCTCAAATCTCCCACCTCCATTCCCTTCTTTCCAATTTCTCCAATCCCTCTCGGCTTGCTGGATCCAATAACCTAGTTCTCTTTACAATCCGAACATCCTGTAGAAGAATCGAGGTTTATGTCGCTACTGGCAAGTAAATGTCGTTGTTGTAGGGTCGAGAAGAAGAGATTGAGAGTTGATGGGGATGAAGCTGAGGTTGAGGGTGTTGGATTATAGGGAGACGATGAAGAAGCCCAACGACTACTGGGACCACCGAGACCTGCTAGAGTCCCACTAGCACCACCGACGTTGTAGCTTGTACTTGCGAATCACATTCTCCCAGCTGTAGTCATTCTCCCAGCTGTAGTCATTGTCGTGGGAGAGGAACTGGAATTTGAAGACGGCGAATATCCGAACCCAGGTCCAATAACGGAAGTGATCTTCGCATAGTGTTCGTACCACGACTTACATCCCTGTTGGGATAGTTCGTTACTTGAGTTGTTATTGTTACTGTGCGCGTTGTGTTGTGAATGGATGAAAGAAGAAGCGTGATTTCGTTTTGGTCCGAATCGGGCGAACTCTTTGGAAAGGAGGACATGGTATGCTTGTTGATAGGATATCTGTCCGTCGCAGTGGGAAGAAAAAAGGGTTTATTCATCAGCTATGGAGTCGGAAGGAAAAGACATCAGACCAAGACGCACCCAAGCACTAAACACATCTGGAGGAACTCGCTGCAACATCGGATACGGAGGAAACTCTAGCGTCGCTTCAGCGCTTTCATTTATCAACTCCGGGTAATTATGTCTGATAGCGTAGAGAAGGACTTCAACCGTTTGGGAGAGGATGTGTTCTCTGATATTGAAGGTTTACGTGTTTTTTCTGGGATAAGTAAGAGGTAAAGAGTGTGGATAACGATCAATCACTCACCTCATTCGCACATTGAGAGCGCCCATCGCCGAATAAACACAGTATTTCTCCACAGCCTCTGCTAAATCTTTGACTACATCGAAGTCAACCTTTCGTAGGTCCGGTTGGGGTTGGAGATACATATATTGAAACATGAGGTCGAGGACAGCGGAGGACTCGGATAGGTGAACTATTTCACTAGATTGAGTGGGAGAGCTGGTGTTGTCGTGGAGTTGGGACGACGGGGATGAGGATGAGTTGGAAAGAGTTTGTTCGGTCGTAGAGGCAGGCGTGGGGATAGAGATACAGTAGCTGTAGCACTCGCAGCATCCGCAAAAGCTTGGGAGTACATTTCCAGGTTACGCTTGTGAACCTTGAATAGGACGCGGTCGGAAGATTGGAGGGTTATGTCGGAGGTGGGGTGGTTGACTAATTTCGAGTCAAGTCGAAGAGAACAGATGAACGAAAGAGAGGTCGCTCACAGGATTTGGACACCTTCGTGCAGACTTGACTGAAGTCACTTTCGGTGGACATTGTGGGGGAAGACAAGCAGGCTCTGGTTTCCGTGCGGGGTCCGGAGTAGACATTGATGACAAAACAGTCATCTGATGCCCTACAGCTTCCCGGCTATCCACTCCGTCGAGTTTCCATTCTCAGACATGTATTGTATCGTTTCTGCGAAGATAGAAGGATCAAATCCAATTCGTAAGTATATGTTGCCAGAGGACTTGGTCTACGTCCCTGCGTAGATGACACGTGGCCCACATGAGACGTAGTCACGTTACTTTGTAGGGATGACCGCAAAGTTCAAACCTGGACTCGCCAGCGCGTTTTTGGTTCTCAGTTTTGGAGAAGTGATGAAAGGAGCAGGTGAAAGAGCTCTTAAAGATAAAGGCAGTGGTATAGGGGTCTCCCAAGTCCTTACTGCTCTCGAGATCAGAAGGCGACGACATTGATCCGAGAAATGAAGCTCGAAGAAGCGTACCTGCTGGACATTACCCTAGTTTAAACAGGAGGACTAATCATCGATAGTTTGTGCGAGGAAAGCAGTGGTGGCTCATTTATTATGTGCGAGATCCTTGAATTTACAAAGTTAAACGGAGATTTTGACGGCGTCCAAACTTGTGGTGTAGGCTCGATCTCGTATTGGATAATCGCTGTTGAGGAATTATCGATTAAGTAGTACTATATCATCTACAGTAATAGAGAAGACCATAAAACACTGATGTGAGTCTCATGTACGACGAGCACAAGCAATGATTAGGAGTAAAAGTCGTCTGACTCGTCTCCTTGGTGGGTTCTTGTCACTCGATCGCTGTGCACAACCCCATTTTCATGTTACCGTCACCGGGTTATTTCAGTTAACATCTCCATGGATAATACTCTTGCGTACTTTTGACAAAGTCTGAGATTTCAGATGAATTTCAGCGGGTTCTGTCCAGTAGTTTCAAAGTAAAGTATTTTTCATGCTACTTTGGCACGTAGTTGGAACTAGTTCATGTAGTCTTTGATCTGATCTGTTAGCTGAAAGACGAGAGGAAAGATTTCTGATTCCAACGGCCCGAGCGGTTGGCAGTGAGACGTAGCAATATTTATGTGTGTTTGTCACGGACTTTCGTTGTAAGCTTGAATACCACGTCTCTTCCGTCAACCGCTGAATCAGGTCTTCCTAAGATCACTCTGAAGAAACTACTAGCAAATTTTACATCATGTTTCCGTTGTATTTGAGCGTCCTCTCAACCTATAATCAACAAAATGGAGTTATGTAACTAGTTTTGAAACTTTTTTTTTGGTGTTTGGTATCGTACTTTATGCGGGTAAAGTAGGGTAACAGCTGCGATGCTGATAAAAGTAGATATTTACATCTGCGTGCACACCTGTAAATCAAAAATTTTGGTACTAATAGTCAAGTCAGAACATCTACGTTAAGTGGCCAAAGTGAACTTGAAATTGCGTTACCTTGAAATGATCCATCTCAAAGTCATCGCCTGTATCTCGGTGAATCACCTCCCCACATCTCGTTTGATTGAAATTTGATGTTCCTTGCTGTCGTCGTCAGTTGGTCGACCGACGACATGAACAGGGAAGGAATGGGAGGTCGTGTCTTGAACTGATCTTAATTTTTGACGGGCGTTCAAACTTGGGTAGCGATTAATTCCTCCAAATTTATTGGAATTAAAAATCTGAGAAACTTACGTTGCCATGAGAGAGTTTGAATATACTACCGCAGCGCGCATACCAGAAACATCAGAAAGGAGAGTTGGTAATGGAAGTGAATAGACTTACGACGAGCAACGACACAGTAGAAAGTGATATAAATGAAAGTGG
Organism: Dendrothele bispora CBS 962.96; assembly: GCA_004369135.1. Classification (NCBI taxonomy): domain Eukaryota; kingdom Fungi; phylum Basidiomycota; class Agaricomycetes; order Agaricales; genus Dendrothele; species Dendrothele bispora. Next base: position 312,871 of record ML179058.1, on the reverse strand, counting down.
TCGGCCAAACCGAGATCTAAACAGAGAAATGCCAGTTCGCAAGAGGTTCGCAGACTCAGTAGCTGTATCAGCACATACTGATATCAAGGAAAGGATAGCGTCAACACTGAATGTTGTTTTATTAGTTGTACTTTGCGGTGGGAGTGGTTTGAAATCATACCTGGTGGCAAGACCAGTAGTAAGGCAGAAAGTGATCAACTTGGTGACGATGGCATCGGTTCTGTGAGGAAAAGTCAGCCCTCGCCTAGGTTGAACTCAATGATAGTTACGTACCTTTGAATGCCGGACTTGGATTTTCCGAGTAACCAAATCAATGCTACGGTGATAGCAACATCTCCGGCCGCACCGAAAGCATTAATGAGACGCGACAGAACCTAACAAGCGGGGCGTTGGACACAAGAAAGGCGACACGTATAACGCCAACCTACATTGAGTTCTAGAGCAATTCTTGCGTATGTTCCTCTTGACCATCTGTGAAAGAAGCATGAGATTAAAAAAATGACTTTTGAGACTTTGTCCCGGAGTATTGGATTCATACGTTTGAGAAAAGTAAGCTGTCGACCGGGAACTCGTAAATATCCAAAGAACTTTCTTCAAGAAAAACTCGCTTTTTGGGCTTACCGATGCTGACGACAAGTTCCCCGAGGACCAGCATGTACTTGTGTGGAGAATAACGTTAGCCGGGGTAACGGTAATATATGTGCGTAGCGGCTTACGATAAACCCAGTAATCAGGACATTTCTCTTGCTCACTAACAACTGATATCAGTAGAATTCTCGGTGATGATGACGAATAGACTCACAAATCCAGACCCTGTAAGTTAAGAACCTGACGAGAAATGGTGTATGGTATCAGTTACTCCGTTACGCGCAGCAGCATTGGAAGTTCATTAAAAAAATATACTCACGACTGAACGATGAATCCGACGAGGAACTAGATATTCAAAGTTAGAGATTTGGAATTTGGTTTGCTAGGATTACCGTATTTTGAATACTTACCGAGAAGAGGACCATCGCCTGAAATTCACTACCATTATATGGTCACATCACGTTGACGTAAAACAATGCTTACCAGTACGCTCCTATTTCCGATTCTGAATGTTAAGTACCAGGAACCGGAGGTCGATTATAGAAAAGAAATTACGAACCATTCAACTTGCCCGAGGAATACATAATCTCCGAACCGAGACACAGTATAGGAGTAGATAAAGTGGCACAGCATGACCTCGTGTAGTGTGTCGAGTACGCTGTGGACAAAATCAGCTATGACGGTCGCTATATAGACAGACGGGCATCACGAACTAGACTGTTGCAACCTGCAATAAGGATGATTCGTCAAGAGAAAGTTTCTAGTCAATTGCACATCCAAGTTCACGTACCATCACTTGAATCCACCTAGGGTCCATATAGTGTGTCTAAGGCTGTCATCAGCCAACTCCTGAGCTAAGACTAAGGATCGAACACCTTACTGAGTAGTACTCATACGTCTGCATGGTAGATATCCCCCATAAGCTGCATTCATGTCAAATATCGTACGGCCAGATTCAATGAAGGTGATAGTCTAGCTTTGTGGCATCTGACTTACGCTGTTGCTAAACTGTAAATGGGGCGAGTCTAAGTCAAAAAAGAATTTCAACACCAAGAACGAAATAGAACGCTCACAGAACACCAATGAGTAGGGCACCCAGCTGAACCGAGTAATCCTGTCAGAAAAACTTGTCCACTAGTACCTGGAGTAATAAGTATATTCACCGTATTGTCCAATGCTGGAGGCGAGGTTACAGCGTCACTCATTCTTAGTGAACTTGTAAGTTTGAGAGAGAAAGAGGGAATGACAGGTAACGTAGTGAACGTCTTTTGACAAGTAGTTGAACTTGCTCCAAATTCGAGAAAATAAGCAAGATGCCTTTTTAAAATAGTTCCGGTGTGCAGAAATATAGCATCCACCCCTCCAAAAAAAAATTACGAAACTTTTTGAGATTTAAATAAAGGATGTAGTCAGGGTCTTTCTTATGAAGAAGCCTTCTGTCACAAAGAGTGAAGACTGGTCCCAACAGACAAAGAGGTCAAAATTAGGTTTAGCTACAGACAACAGATAACACACCTGGTCCCAACAGACAAAGAGGTCAAGATGGGGAACCAGGTGTTGACAAGACTAGTTATATACAATAAGGCTACGAGTTCAGGAATCAAGTGAGGCAGTGTGGCTGATGGAATCATAGAACAAAGAAGTGAAACAAGGTAACAATGGAATCACAGAACAACAAGGCAGTGACAGGCATCAGGAATGGAAGATCAAATGAAGTGTCATAGCAAGTAGTTCTCCTGAGCTAAGGGATCCGATGGAATGAAATGGAAGACTGTAAATATGAAGAAATGGCAACATGTAAGAATGGAAATAAGTGCACAAAAGGAAATAAAGGCCCTTAAGACCACTATTCATGACACCTCCTCTTACTCCCATATAGCGCCGACGACCCAATAAATCAGAAGGTCCAAAAGTTCTCTCAGATGATCATGATGCCAGTGGGAGCTACTGTAGGGAGAACTGTTCGTGCGGGCATATCACCGGAGGACCCCAGGTACCACTGGGAGGCACTGCTTATCAGCCACAAACATATATACGTGTATACATAGTATACATATACGGAAAGCAAGTGATTATCAGCCTAGGACTTCACAGTGACAGCGACAGCCCCAGAGTTCTAATCGGATCCCTTACTAGCATCACAGCAGACTGAGAAAGTGACAACCTGTGTACTGAAATTTCAGTGTCAGGACACTGGAACTTTTAAGAGCACATACGTACTACGTCCTGAAAGAGAGAAAAGAAAAGTAGTTCACATCAACGGTTAGATGTATAACATCCTGGCGCCCATTGTGAACAGTTTTGAATTGAATGGAAATGAACAGTATGGAAACAACATCTAGAACAACACCCACAACAACCCATACTGATTGGAGCTGATGCTGGTATGTACTCCACCGTAGAAGATCAGTAGAGTTATCTGGATATTTGCGAGCATCAACCGGCTCCTTGCGTACGCGCAATTGGAGCCACATTCCTAGCCTGAGGTACATCCGAGTCTAACACAAAAAATAGCACTCAGCGTCTCAAAAAATTTCAAAGTTTCAATTGGCAGCCTGAATTACAATCCGACTTAGACTAGTTCTCAGTCATGAGGGCATGTGCAAACAGACGGTATAGTATCAAACACTGCCGACAGTGCTACTTCTTGTGTTGGCTCATTTATTATGTGCGAGATCCTTGAATTTACAAAGTTAAACGGAGAGTTTGGCAGCTTCCAAACTTGTGGTGTAGGCTCAATCTCATATTGGATGATCGCCGCTGTTAGGGAATTATCGATTAAGTAGTACTACATCATCTACAGTATTAGAGAAGACCATAAAACACTGATGCGAGTCTCATGTACGACGGGAACAAGCAATGATTAGGAGTAAAGGTCGTCCGACTCGTCTCCTTGAACGTTGTTGTGTGTTCTTGCCACTCGATCGCTGTGCGCAACCCCATTTTCATGTGACCGTCACCGGGTTATTTCGGTTAACATCTCCATGGATAATACTCTTGCGTACTTTTGACAAAGTCTGAGATTTCAGACGAATTTCAGCGAGTTCTGACCAGTAGTTTCAAAGTAAAGTGTTTTTCATGCTACTTTGGCACGTACTACTCACTAGTCCTATAATGAATGTGCTTCTTGTTTTAATCCTAGTTTCTATTGCTCACTATATCTTAACGGTGTACGTGCAATGAACTTGGTAAGGAAATCTATAAGCTATGAATAGTCTACATAAGAATAGATGAACAAAAGTGCTAATAGATAGTCAGTTTTTTTTTTCGAAAAAAAAATGTGCCCACTAGCGGCCCGAATTCGAGTTCGTGGTCTCCTTTGTACAGTCACTTACCAAAACCACATGTCACGCCTCGTGGACATCAATGGATTCTAGAGTTAAGGTTTGGGTGAAAGAGGATCTTTCCGGGTCGTCCAAACCTTATTTTCTTGACGGCATAAATCCCCTAGTCACATGCATTTGGATAATCTTTCAGTTCTCGACGCGCATTGCCATCAAATCCGAATTACGTCTTCGCCAACAATGAGCCAAACTGGTGATGGAAATCACCCATTTGTTAGGTTATTACCTCTTTTTACATTGTTGATAATGCGAGTTTAATTCGTTTTATTGTGGAAACAGTATGTTCAACAATAGCCAGGGTAATACATTTAGGAACATGACGGTAAATAACGTCAAAGGAGATCAATACAACTATGGTTCAGGTCGGAACGAAACTTGATAATTGCAATTCATAAATAATTTCCTGACTTCACTCTAGAATTTGATATCAAGAAAATTTGGGAATGGCTTGATGCTCCAGACTCATCTTCCAACTATGTCAGTGCACGTGGTAAAAGAGCAGAAGATACTGGAATGTGGCTGGTCAATGATGACAGATTTCAGCAGTGGAAAAGTAATGGAGGTATTTTCTGGTTACAAGGCCAAGGTTTGATAGTTTGTCTGTATATTGAGACCGCTGGATTGGGAAAGACATTTTTGTGGTTGGTACTTTTTGAATAATCTGTAAATACAGTATTCACTCATTTCTTTAGCACAAATCTCATCACCTACTTGGAGGAAGAACATCAACAAGTGTTCTATCATTATTTTGACACACTGGATGTCAATAAAGAAAAAACTACATATAAGGGAGTGGTTTCCAGCCTTTTGACTCAGATGGGCACACACAGCAGATACAATCCAGCAGCTCTCAGAACTTTGTTTGAAGCCAATGGGAAGGGTGACAGGAAAATCCCTGTTGACATCATGGAAAAGGAAGTAGTGGAGCTACTAAGGAACTTTTCAGGGGATACATATATTGTCTTGGATGCAATGGATGAGTGCTCAGAAGGGGATGAAGTAGGTAAATACATTCAGGTTATGCTTAAGGTGGCACATGTGCATATCATGGTTTCATGTCTACATCCCATGTCCCAGTATCTTCCTGATAGTCAGCTTGAAGAGTTTGGGATCTCACTGGACATGGAGAAAAAAATGGAGGATATTGTAAAGCATATAGCAAGAGTTGTAGGTCAGAATGCAAGGCCAGTCAAGGGAATGGAAGATCAGATCAAGGAAAGTTTAATGAGTGGAGCTCATGGACAGTAAGTAAAATTTAATTGAAAAACGGGAAATAGTACACTGACTTGTCTATATAAACAAGGATTCGATGGGTGGATTGCCAACTTGAGTGTTGAAAAAGATTGGTACTAGGAGGGGCATTCGAGCAGCACTCAAACAACTTCCAAAAACCTTGGTGGATACTTATCATCAGGCTTTGGAAAGGATTGAGGAAGTCCACAGAGATGAGGCCAAATCTATTTTACAGTGGATACTGTTTTCATTTAAATCAGTGACTATTGAGATGGCTAGAGAAATCTTGGCAATTGATGTCCAAGAACAAAAGTTTTATGGGGAAGATTGTACATCTGACCTGGAATATACAATTGACAAGGTTGTTCCATCAACATTAGTGAAGGTCATGAGTAGGGAGTGGGGCACATTAGAGCAAAAGTTACAATTGGCTCATCCATCTGTGAAAGAGTTCCTTATGGGTCAAATCAGTATTGACTCTAAGTTTTATATCCATAAACAGCTGGCACACGAAGCTTTGGCTCAATGCTGTGTGATTTATTGGATAGACTGCGGAAATGATACTCAGAGGAAGATGATTACAGGAAGGTACACACTGAGTAGGTAGGCTGAATATGCAGTAAGAAATTGGACCAAACATGCAGCTTTGGTGAAAAAGTGCAAAAATTTGTCAATTTTTGTAGACTTCCTTGACAGGGAGAGGGAGTCATATATTCAATGGTTACATCACTATGATATAGAGAATGACATAATCATGCATAAGCAGAGTAGAAGAATTCCAGAGCCATTCTATATTGTGTTTATGTGGCCTCACTGAAGTTGCTGTCAAAATGCTGGAAAAGGGAACAGATGTGAATGCTGAAGGTGGAGAATATGGAAATGCTCTCCAAGCAGCTGCATATGAGAAAAATGAACAAATTGTGGAGCTCCTTCTGGAAAGAAGAGCAGATGTGAATGCTCAAGGTGGACAATATGGAAATGCCCTGCAAGCAGCAATAGATAGTGGGAATGAAAAGATCGTGGAGCTTTTTCTAGAGAGAAGAGCAGATGTAAATGCTCGAGGTGGGCAATATGGAAATGCTCTCCAAGCAGCTGTATATAGTAAGAATGAGAAAATTGTAGAGCTTCTTCTAGAAAAAGGAGCAGATGTGAATGCTCAAGGTGGAAAACTTGGAAATGCTCTCCAAGTAGCTGTATATGAGGAGAATAAAAAGATTGTGAAGCTTCTTCTGGAGGAAAGAGCAGATGTAAATGCTCAAGGTGGAAAACTTGGAAATGCTCTCCAAGCAGCTGTATTTTCGCAGAATGAGAAGATTGTGGAGCTTCTCCTGGTGAAAGGAGCAGATGTGAATGCTCAAGGTGGACATTATGGAAATGCTCTCCAAGCAGCTGTATTTTGGCAGAATGAGAAGATTGTGGAGCTTCTCCTGGAAAAGGAAGCAGATGTGAATGCTCAAGGTGGACTCTACAGAAATGCTCTCCAAGCAGCTGTAGACATGGGGAATGAACAAATTGTGGAACTTCTTCTGGAGAAAGGAGCAGATGTGGAATGCTCAGGGTGGAAAACATGGAAATGCTCTCCCAGCAGCTATATGTAGGCAGAATGAGAAGATTGTGGAGCTTCTTCTGGAGAAGGGAGCAGATGTGAATGCTCAAGGTGCAAAATATGGAAGTGCTCTCCATGCAGCTGTATATTGGCAGAATCAGGCAATTGTTAAGGTTCTTCTGGAGAAAGGAGCAGATGTGAATGCTCATGGTGGAAAATATGGAAATGTTCTCCAAGCAGCTGCAGCTGGAGAGAATGAGGACATTGAAGAGCTTCACCAGGAGGCAACATACATTTCTGATCACAGTGAAAAATATGTGAGTGATGAAGAATATGTAAGTGAAGAATATGAAGGTGGTGAAGACTGTGTAAGTGGTGAAGAATATGGAAGTGGTGAAGAATATGGCAGTGGTAAAGGATATGGCAGTGGTGGAAAATATGGCAGTGGTGAAGAATATGCAGGTGGTGAAGAATATGGAAGTGGTGAAGAATATGGAAGTGGTGAAGAATATGGAAGTAGTGAAGAATATGGAAGTGGTGAAGAATATGCAGGTGGTGAAGAATATGGAAGTGGTGAAGAATATGGAAGTGGTGAAGAATATGGAAGTAGTGAAGAATATGGAAGTGGTGAAGAATATGGAAGTGATGGAGAATATGGAAGTGATGAAGAATATGGAAATGCTCTCCAAGATCCTGCATATGATGTGAATAGAAAAATTGTGGAGCTTCTCCTGGAAAAAGGAGCAGATGTAAATGCTCAAGGTGGAAAATATGGAAATGCTCTCCAAGCAGCTGCATATAGGGGAATGAAAGAATTGTGGAACTCCTTCTAGAAAAAGGAGTAGATGTGAATGTTCAAGGTGGCCTATATGGAACTGCTCTCCAAGCAGCTGTATGTAGTCAGAATAAAAAAATTGTGAAGCTTCTTCTAGAGAAAGGAGCAAATGGGAATGCTCAAGGTGGAAAATATCGAAATGCTCTCCAAGCAGCTGCATTTAGGGACAAAAAACAAATTGTGGAGCTTCTTCTGGAAGCAGGAGCAGATCTCAATGCTCAAGGTGGACAATATGGAAATGCTCTCCAAGCAGCTGCCTCAGGGGAGAATAAACAAATTGTGGAGCTTCTTCTGGAAAAAGGAGCAGATTTCAATGCTCAAGGTGGACAATATGGAAATGCTCTCCAAGCAGCTGCATCTCAGGCGAATGCAAAATCTGTGGAGCTTCTTCTGGAGAAGGGAGCAGATGTGAATGCTCAAGGTGGGGAATATGGAAATGCTCTCCAAGCAGCTGTATATAGGCAGAAAAAGAAAATTGTGGAACTTCTACTAGAGAAAGGAGCAGATGTGAATGCTCAAGGTGGACAATATGGAAATGCTCTCCATGCAGCTGCATCTGGGAAGAATAAACAAATTGTCAAGCTTCTTCTGGAGAAAGGAGTGAACGTGAATGCTCAAGGTGGACAATATGGAAATGCTCTCCAAGCAGCCGTATTAGAGGGGAATGCAAAATATGTGGAGCTTCTTCTCAAGAAAGGAGCCAATGTGAATGCTCCAGGTGGACAATATGGATATGCTCTCCTGTTAAGACGCGTATCCCGACTAGACTAATTGTAAAATTAATTAGTAGAATAAATGAGTTGATTAATACTTAGACTATCAGAGAGTCAATCTCTGATGACTTCGAGAGTTTGATGTAATGGATTCGGGGTCTTGCGTAGTTGATACGTGCCTTGCGAGCCGAGGTCGACGAATAGACTTGCTACTTGGATGAATAATCGATATTCGGAGTAATAGAATTGTACGTGGATATGCCGGATCGACACGTTAGTGAGTTGTATATACCGAATTGACTTGAATCAATCGGTGGCTGAATGTAATATGTTCGGAAGTAATTACCGGCAATCGCCAATAGTTACTTTGTACTTGTTCTTGAATAGTTGGATACGAGTTGTGAAAATATTGACGCTGATCTAACTAGAGTACATGAAGGTCCTTGTATACTACTGTAGAGAGTCATAACCAGTCATTGAGGGAGTCAGCGGGGAGTCATAAAGTAAGTAGAGTCGAAAACAGTCAGGATTAATGCTATGTCGAGTAATTAAGAAAATTGGAGTCAGTCTGAGTTCAAAAAAAGGCTATGTGTCCGATGTCAAGGAAATTATATAACCTAGCGACGCCACCGTTATCCGTATCAAACGGGTTGACAAGCGTTGACAGGGGTACGATCCGTAACAGTACCCCCCCGTTCAGACCCGAGCCCTCGAGGGCCTCGTCGAATATTGAAGTGTCAAATTTGTCTGAATTTGCTGGAGGAATATTCGATACGACTGAAGTGGTTGAGAGAACGACTGGCACCAAGTATCGAGCGTTGTAGTATAAAGAGGCTGGTTTTTTGTCGTTGTAGAACTCACCAAACCATCCATCTTTATGTCCAACAATGCCCATCGTTGCCCCGATCACACTACAGCTGTTTCCTGCATGGAAACTGGAGCGGTCATCGGACTTCCTCGAACTTCAACTGTCGCTCGGCTTCCGAGGTTTTTCCCATCTACTTCTTTCTTTTTACCCAAGCTGATTTCTTTTTTAAATCTCCGCAGCCCTGCTCAAAGCTCCCCGACAAATGCCTCCAGTGATCTGGAGAGGATCTCTCGAAATGAAGGTCCGCCTTCTTCCCTCCGAGAGGTCCTTGACGGATACCGCGAGAGATGCAACGCCCAGGATCGGTAAGCGCATTATTGACTTGTTTCGAACCCTTATTAACAACCTAGTAGACAACTAACCCTACTTCGTCAGCAGTTAGACGGTGTAGCTGTTGTGCAAGGTGAATCTTCCCCCTATCCCTTTACCTCAAACTTATTTAATAAATACTGTTTAGATCGTTTGGGCCAGAGGCTCATTGAGCTAGCTTCGTTTGCCCTCCTTGCTTACCGCGGCAATCCTATTCAAATCTTTTCGAATTTACACGAAATGATTGATGGGATGTTTACATGGGTTTACGGAGCCACAATCCGTGTACATGGTGAGGAAAAGGACGCCGCATTGGAGTCTCTCGAATCGTTGCTGACTAGAATGGAAACTTTCCAATCTTTCCTTTGTTGCACTGAGGCCACCTCTCGTCGTTTCATTGGAGACAACCGCGATCGAGGTCAGAATGAACGTTTCCTTCTCAGCAACATTCCTCCACAGGCGACTCTTCCTCACTTCCATGTTACTCTGGAGCGCACCCGTTTGCCTTATCCTGAGTCTCGGAAATCTCCTTCTCGACCTCCGTTCACTCCTCCTAACACCCCGGCGGGTTCGGACGCTCGTGGTATCAAACGACCTCGCGAGGAGTTGACCGACGACGGAGAAATCGTTGCCAAACGTCGTTGCTAAATAGTGAGTGGGGGGTTATTTGTTTTTTAGCTTTATTGATTTTCTGAATCCCGTTCGTGTATCACAGGTTCCTAGTTTGATCTTGTAAGAAGAGAACCCCTACTCAGTTATTCCACCTTAGCCTGTATTAGAGTATATCATAATAGAGACTGCGGCGACCTTCGAATAGGTTGCGTTTGTTCTCCTTTTTGCGATCCTAACCTTCTTTTTGAGTTACCCCTTTGGGTATCCGATAAGATACCTGGTTTGTCCGGGTGACGCTCCGAGTAATCTTGAAGCGATTCTTGCGCCCTGCTGAGGTTTCCTAATGGCTCCCAGGTATCCTCTTTGGGGCCGTACCCTTTCCATCGAATGAGGGATTATCTAGTCCCTTTCCATGGTTTATTCTTGAATTCAGAACCTTCATCGAGCTTGTATTCTCTTTCAGAGTTTGACTTCAACATGTGTTGGTGTTGGTTTGATCCGATTTGGTTTAGTGTTGGCGTGATAGTGAGAGAGAATGTATTACATGTAACATGATTATGTAGTCCTTTGGGATCGTTCTTGGTTCCTCTAGTCGATGAGTGTGAGTCTGATACCTTGTTGAGGCATCTTTAGTGGACTAGTCCTTTTGATGGGATCTTTACTTTTTACTGGGTCGGTTTGTACTTTATATTCTACCCGTTTTTAGTCATACGCCCAGTCGTTCCTTCCTTCCAATCCTGTGGTTCGGTTTCCCTCTTTTTATCAACTTATCCGTTTTGCTTTGGAGGTTGATATTGTGAATCTGACTTTTCACTCAGTGGTTTTGGAGCTTGCTGAGTAGGTCTTCGTCGACTAATTGAGCCGCGTGATATGTTTAGATTTTTGATGTTCAGGGTGAGTCGTGGATGGTAGCCTTTGTTCGCAAAAAATGGAGTTGTGCTTATTGCTGATTGAGTGGTATTGTTATACAGTGTGTGACTTTAGCCTGTGTGACTCTGGCTGTTGCCAATCGTTTTGTTCATAATGTGACGCAAAGCTGTAGGTATTGTTCGAGATTTTTGTTCGTTCTGTCTGTTTTGCCCAGTCGGTTTTAGTCATCTGGGTGGTACTAAGCCGTTGAATGATTTGGTGGTATGTGCATCAAGTGTCTTTAGAACAAAGGGATTGCCAGAATTTAGACACGAAGGTGGTCCCTCTGTCTGACACAATATCCGTAGGTATTGCGAGTGTTTTCTGAAGACGTGCTTGATGACTTGTTTGGATAGGGTCTTTTGTAGTGTCGGTTTTGTTACACGGGATGAAGCAATGTGTGTGCTTAGTGTGTGTGCATAGTGATAACGAGTGTGCAGATTCAAGGTTTCAAAGTCACAAATTGACCAATAACACGTCCAATTCTTTTAGCAATACTGGGGTGACAGTTCTGAGCTACTGCTAAACTTCGAGGAATAGTGACAGTTCTGAGTTACTGCTAAACTTCGAGTGTAGGATGTAGACAGTTCTGAGATACTGGTAAACTTCTTTCTTTAAAAACTTCAAACAAAATCTTTCTTTATACAATCTTTATTTTAGAGATTCCTGTTAACACTATTGACTGGCCAAGGCAAGCGGCGTTTAGGTACGCTCCGAGAGACACTTGGATCCGCAGTCGTGTATCTGGTACTACTCTGGGGTACTACTACTTCTACAGTGGGTATTTATACGATTTCGCTATAAACTGTACAGTACTAGATACCCAGTTCGATGTCCACTAAAATATACAATAAAAGATAAAAAGAAACTGCGCTTGGTAACGCATATTTACAGATAAGGAAACAAGACATAGAGACTGAGTAGGGTTGTGACAATAAACAATAAAGAAACAGAATAAATCTAGCAGATCTTGATATATTGCAGTAAGGAGCTATACCAGGCACAATTATGCCCTATAGCAACTACTAGCGTTCGGAGACGGATGTACTCGTCATCCAGTTGTGTCTTTTCGGCGCATACGCGTCAGTATACCAGCCGAGTCTTGCTTCAACGTTCCAACGCTAAAATGTGTATATTTAGCAAAGAACAGTTCCTCTTGCTTTACAAGTCATACTAGAAGTGAATCTCAACACTTCCCATCTTAATATACACTCAGGAATCCATACGATTCCTTTCCTTGAAGGTTTGTGCACATTTGACCCCTATACATGTACTTGTGAAATCGCGTAATCGTAATTACTATCACATGACGCGTTCTTCGGCATGTACTGCACCCGTGCTTGTTAGGTTCTTTCCGGTCCGGATACAGCTAAACTCTAATCGGAATAGCTTGTCCGTCGCATTCGGAGTTCTTCTTAATATAACAATTGATCTTTTGACACGTTCCTTGAGATCCAGTGGATACGCGTTATTCCGGCCATGAGTCATCATAATTTGATAATTTAGCGTACGAGCACTTTAGAGGCATCGTAGCCTTGGGTAGAGTCTCCAGTATAGAGAGATCAATGTACGAATGACTTAGACACCAACTTATAGTAGCTAGATAGTCATACAGACCACCATAGATACTTAGAATAGTCTATCTTTGTAGATCATAGCTGAATTCCGCTTTGACTGACAGTTTGGGCTCACTTCAGTCCTCTGTTAACGCGATAATATACTTATTATCACTGAATCATATATTCTTTCTTCAAAACGCGAAAATATGGGCTCATGCGGTAACGCTGAGTTACAGCGCATTACCATCATGTACAGAGGTGGCCATGGGAACTCTGTCATCCAAATTAGGTGCTGGTGTTCCCATGTTTGGCCAATGGCTCGGCCCAGCAAGTCACCTTCCAAATTAAGGTGTAGGCTTTTAGCCGAGGACATGTCACTCACACCGGGCGCTATAATCTGCTGTGTGGGACTAGACAAACACCAAAACAAACACCACAAAGTGAGTCTGTATAGGTATACGGTCTAGCAAGTTTTGTAATGCAAGTTGAAAGGACAGAACCCTTCAAGGTCTTTGTAGCGATATAGGTAGTATGTAAGTTCAAAGTTTCGAGTGTGGGGATGTGGGGTTCAAATATAGGCAGTCAATGGTTCAATGGTTCAAGTTCAAGGCAACACAATATGGGTCAAACAAATGTCAAATAACAAGATCACAATGGCAAAGGTCAAATAACAACACAAGTCAATCAAAGGTCAAATAACACAATTTGTTCAATCAATATAGGGTGCTGAACCCGAAGGTAACAGACTTTGAATGCGATTTTAAGGTTTAGATGTTCTTGGAACTACAACTGGTATGGTCAAGCCGGATCCTTTATATCTGTAGAGTGACCAATATCACAGCCGCGTTGTTCTCAGTACTAATCTGCCTTTTCAACGCCAATCCTGAACCCTATTTATACTACTGTAAATAAGAAACTATTAAACTTGAGAGTCCGACAAAATATAATAAAAGAAACTATTTAAATGTCCTTGTCCATGCGCTAGTACCAACACCAGGTGCAGTAATACATCTCAAAAAGCACCCGATAATTTATCTGAACGGCTTTTTAATAAGTATGTGATAACTTTTAGCAGGGGTAAATCCTAGGGATGGGAAAATGGTCCAAATATGGATAGTATAGTGCCCAGGCTTCTTATATAGGCTGGCCTGACCCAGGATTAAGTAAAACCCGCACCCCGGATTCGGAACTGCCCGGCAACTAGTATTTAGAGTTAGGGTTAGGGTTAGGGTTAGGGACAGAATGGCTCCAACTAGCTCTGAGGGTGATGCAACCTTTCCACAACCTTCCAAACAGGCAATTCCAGTTTAGGAGGGGTCACAATGGTATTATTAAGCCAATACAACATGGTCCAAGGCAAGTTTAAACTTATTTCATAATTATTTATTATCACATGCTTTTTGAAAAGTAGTGCTGTTTTTATGTCCTATAAAGGGCTATCACACACTTATTAAAAAGCCGTTCAGATAAATTATCGGGTGCTTTTTGATTAGGATTACAGTATCAGCTGGTACCAAAACTGGGTATAGTCCTACTCAATATAGTACTCGGTCCGTGTATAATACTACATTGTTTCAGAATATTCGCTTTCTACGTTGTAGTCGATCTTACTCGATCGCAACTGTTCAACCGTTCTTTACATTTGATTCTTTGGGTCACGATATCGGAACTTGCGGTTGCCCGTTCTACAGCTTTGTGTCCGAGTTATGACATTCTCGATCTCCGCAATGTAGCAGCAAGACGTTGATCCATTCTAGACTTCCAATATCTACAGCTTTTACCCCTCGATCAAGGTGGCAACTCCGTTGTACCCTTTATGTCGTCACTCATTGCCAATCTAATGGATGTTTTACATGGGTAGGCGGTTATTATACACCTCCACAATCGGTCCTTCTAGATTTCCATCGATCACAATTTGCATAGTTACTCCTAGCCCAGACGTAGTCTGTGATCAGTTACGAGGCCGACCGAAGGAAGGACTCGTCTTTACTAAACCCCGCCGCTTAGCATTCCTTGTGACATTCCCATTAGGCAAATCTTATCACATCCT
>ML179058.1:268395-293890 GCA_004369135.1 Dendrothele bispora CBS 962.96 | reverse complement strand
ATCACCACAGGAGATACGTGATGCAATTTTGAATCCACACAGTGACTTTCAACAGAAAATTGTAAAATACTTGGAAAGTGTTCATACTGGGGATTTTCTGACAGGATCCAGAGCTGAGGTTGAAAACATGTTGCAGCATAAAGGAAATATGGAAGGATATGAGTCTCCCTTAAATACTCTTCCAACTGCTCCTCCAAAAGTTCATTGTTCATGCAATGAGATTGACTGTCAGAGATGTAGAGGCATGAGGGAATGGAAACAAAATTTTTTTGAGGAAGTTGATGACATTGTTTTTCACACACATCTACATACATGTAAGTCTACACTGGACAAGGCTGGTAATCGCATGAAAGGCAAAGATTATCTAGGGTGTCTTGACAATAAATGGGGTACATGTAAAGCACGATTTCCTCGGGAAGTTTTTGATGCTACTCAGATAGATATTGATACTGGAGCATTGTGTCTAAAAAAATCAGAGCCCTGGATTAACACTTACAATTCTGTAATGACCTATCTTCTACGGTGTAATAGTGATGTTACTTCACTGCTTTCTGGAACTGCAATAAAAGCAGTTGTGGCATATGTGTCTGATTATATTACAAAATGGAGTTTGAATACACATGTAATTTTTGATGTGATTCAAACAATATTGACAAGAAATACTGAACTTATTAATGGATCTGGAACACGTCAAGACAAGGTTCGTCGACTTGTAACTCAAATGGTCAATCTTTTATCAGTCCGAATGGAACTTGGTGCTCCAATGATTTGTATGTATTTGTTAGACAATCCGGATCACTATACATCACATAATTTTAAGCCATTCCACTGGAGTAGCTATTCTTACTGAAGCCGAAAAAGCTTGGAACACTGAACAAAACAAAGATAATAATTTATAAAGTTGTTCTAATTAAGAAGAACGGAAGAATATTTGGATTATCCCGGGTGTATGATTACTCTATATTTATCGTCCTTCAGAACTTGAAAATATGTCATTATATGATTGAATCAGAAAATGTGAAAGGGTCAGAATACCAAAAAGCAATAAAAATTACAGACTTGAGAAAGATTTATGTGATATTGAGGTAGAGGAGTATGTACCAGAATTTGAGTATAGCTCTGATCCTGATTCAGACATGAGTGAAGATGAAATTGATACAGATGCTGAGCCACAGCATAAGAAAAATGTATTTCATCAAGAAATGGATGAAAATTCCTTGCCTACTCCAGCCGCCAAAACAAACCTTTCAAGAAATTTGTTCCCATTTGTGTATGGGCATCCATTGGCAGATTCTCATGCAATTGAACTTTCAACTGAGAACAAGGAGATAGTACCCAATTTTATTGGACCTGGACTACCAAGAAGGGACAAAGGGGACCGGGAATATTATTGCATGACAATGTTGGTTTTTTTTAGACCATGGCGTTCAGGGAAAGATCTCAAACAAGTCAATGAATCATGGGATGAATCCTTTTTAAACTATCGGTTTACCGAAAGATCTTGTGATATAATGAATAACTTTCAACTTAGATATGAATGCTTGGACTCTCGTGATGACTTCAGAGCACAGAGAAATAGGGCGACTTTATCAGATGCTATTTTAGAATATCAAGGTAATATCGAATACGGTGACTTAGATATTGTTGTTGACTCCGCTGATGATTCCGTTGGACGCCATGAACAGCAAAGGAGAAATGAAATGAAAGAGATGGATGATATACTCCATCGTTCAGGATGGCATGAGGCAACTTTCGATTTAAGTCATACCATACCTCAAAGTGATGAGTTACCACTTGACAAATCAGTGAATTCATGGCAGCTGGAAATAGGCAAGAAAAGACAAGAAGTTCTTGATCAAAGGCAGAAGAATAACACAAATATTCAAAGAAAAAAATTACACAATAAACATCCCAATCAAGTGGAAATTTTAGATAAATTTGTCTTTGAACATAAGTCCAGGGCTGGCAATATTCAGACTTTGATTAATTCTCAAGTGCAAAAATTCAACCTAAATACAGAGCAGGAAAGAGCTTTTCAAATTATTGCTAATCATGCTGTGAGCCCATTTAGTGAACAACTTAATATGTATCTTGGAGGTATGGGAGGAACAGGTAAATCAATGGTTTTAAAGGCATTAAATGACTTCTTTGCTATTCAGGGTGAGAGCTATCGCATTGTGACTGTGGCACCAACTGGGACTGCAGCTGCGCTACTTGGAGGTTCAACATATCATTGTTTTTGGAATTAATTCAAAAACTGAAGGAGAATATAATTCAGTTTCAGTTGATCAGGTGTGTTCTCGTCTTGATGGGGTTGACTATATATTTTTGGATGAGGTCTCTATGCTGTCCTGCATTGATATGTATAAAATAAGTGAAAAGTTAGCAAAGGTTTTTAAATAGACCAGAAAAGCCTTTTGGTGGTATGAATATGATATTTGCAGGTGATTTTGCACAACTTCCTCCTGCAATTGGTGGTGAAGGAGTTGCACTCTACAGTCATTCTATTGGCTCAGATTCAACCTCTAAATCAGGCCAACAAAGTGGGATTGGGAAACATCTTTGGCACCAAGTTACAACTGTTGTAATTTTGAGAGAAAATATGAGGCAAAGAACACAGTCTGTGAATGATGCAAAATTTAGAACAGCCCTTGAAAACATGCGCTACAAAGCATGCACACCAATTGACATAGCATTTTTAAGGAGCCTTATCTCAGACCCAACAAAGGCTGGTCGTTCAATTTCTTCAGAGAATTTTCGTAATACATCAATTATTCTTACTTATAACAAACACAAAGATGTTGTCAATAAGCAAGGTAGTGAGAGATTTGCCACAGAAAGTAAACAAGCTTTAACCTCTTTTTATTCTGATGATCAGGAGTTTATTTATGAAGACACAAGCAAAGTTACATTTCCTAGAAAAAAGAGACGTAAGTCCACCAAGAAGCAGCTTACATTTTTGGTTCAAAGAGAGCTTTGGGATCAGCCACATTCTTATAATGATCAGCAAATTCCTGGAAGACTTGACTTGTGCAATGGCATGCCTGTGATGATTAGACATAATAGTGCCACTGAGCTCTGCATAACAAAAGGACAAGAAGGACATGTATATGGCTGGAAAGCATCAACTGGTAGGTGGGGACAACAGACTCTTGATGTATTATTTGTCAAGCTATATAATCCCCCATCCACTGTGAAATTTAATGGACTGCCAGAAAATGTAGTACCTGTAACCAAAAAGACCGCTCGAATTGAGTGTAAACTATCCAATGATACATATAAAATCATTTCTCGTACGCAAGTACAAGTTCTTCCAAATTTTGCGATGACTGATTATGCATCTCAGGGAAAAACAAGGCCATGTAACGTAGTTGACATTAACAACAGCCGTGATTTTAGAGCTGTATACACATCACTGTCTCGCGGCTCTTCTGCTGCTGGAACTTTAATATTTCAAGGATTTAATCCTGATATTATTACTGGTGGTCTGAAAAATGGTGGCTATCGACAGGAACTTAGAGAGCTCGAGCTCCTAGATGAAATCACACGGTTAAGATACCTTAGACAATTGCCACCAGGGAGCACAGGGGAAACGCGATCGTCAGTTTTGAGAAACTTGAAAATGCAGAAAGGTGTTCAATTTCTACCTCCAAATATCCATCCTGCTATTGTCTGGTCTCCAGATGAAACATTCACAATAAGTTACGAACAACCAGAACTCGCTTGGAGAATTATTTCTGCAGAAGAAAATGTAAAGTCCAAAAGTACATACACAAGAGGTAACTTTGAGCCAGCAATTCAATCGAAGACAGCTGATAATTCTAATCACATCCGAAAACGAAAAATTCCGGATACACAGTCAAATTTCACTGATATTGAACCACTATCTAAAAAGCAAAAGACATTCTCTAATTTGAATGGCATGCAACAGCAGTTCTATGATAAGTCTCTTACGTGGTCAGATAATAGTTGTGCCTATGACTCTGTAATAATGTTACTTTATCATCTCTATCTCAGGAGAAGAGACTGCTTTGATTTTGAAAGTGCTCATAGCACATCTTTGATTTACAATGATCTAGCTGATTCTTTCAGCTCCAATACCAGTAATTTAAATGCATCAAGGGATAATTTAAGGATTGTACTTTCAAATCTGAACCCCATCAAGTTCCAGATTGGTGAATATGCCTCTGTAGAGGAAATTATGACCCAGATTCTTCAAACAGATCTACCATTCCTTAAGATGAAATCAATATGCCAAAATGGCCATATACGTACAAATTGGACAGATCAACCTAAGTTGATGCTAGAAACATACTCCCAAGTTTACAGTTCTACACAGTCTTGGGCATCTCAATATATAGAATCCGGAACGAATAGATGCCGCTTTTGTACTGAAACACCCCAGCAGATTTATAAGTTTACACGGTTCCCTGAATTTTTTTTCATGGCTATTCCATCTGAAAATGTTCAGGTTACACTAATTGATCGAAATATTCATATAAAAGTTGAGGAGCAAACAAATGAATATATTGTTGCTGGAATAATTTATCTTGGACAAGCTCATTTCATCACCAGATTGTTTCACGGTGAAGACCAATGGGTCTATGATGGTATTGTTAATTCTATACCCCAACCTTATAAGTCACTTAGTGACGACTTAAATCATTTCATTCATAAGAATGCGAAAATTATTCTGTACATCAAGGCCAATTAAGGCCTCGTACCTGCCACGCAAAGCGATGGCCTTATTCTTTCATAAGTAGATCGTTATGTGGCGCGCTTTGTGGCAACTCGGCATCAAGCCGAAGGTTCGATTCCCGTTCATAACATTTCCCCTTCCCTTAGGATCGTGACAATATATACAAGTCAAGCGTCCGATATGCTGTTCCTCCCGATATCGGTAGTCACCGACATCAGTCCCAAGTCATTATCGAAGGTTTTTACAATCTCGAGACTAGCATAGGCCATAATAACTTTGAATCAATAATAATCCGAAGTCATTTCACCATATCTAGTTTTAGTATCTATATCGCACTTTGACTGACAGCTCAGGGCTCACTACAGTCCTTATATTCCCCTTAAAAGATACAATATCGGCACTCGTAGTCGCAATATTGATACTTAAAATGCGAGAATTTTCGCACGGCGTATTAGCGAACTCATGGGAAGCAGACAGATTGGCTGCTTGACAGGCAGCAGACAGATTGGCTGCTTGACAGGCAGCAGGTCAAGCAGCAGGTCAAGCAGCAGGTCGAGCAGCCAATCTGGGGCCGATCAGAACAAAGGCTCGCGAGCATGTTAAATAGTAAATATATTGAGATCTCAGATCTCATTTGCACTTGACCTTTGTCCGACCCTGAGATCTTTATCAAAATAACCGGCTCCAGGTTGGCTCCAGTTCTGCTGCTCGACCTGCTGCCTGTCAAGCAGCAGCCCGTCTGCTTCCCACGAGTTTGCGCCCGGTGTCATGTCACAGAGTCAGACAGACTGAAAATGGGTAAGATTCCTATTTGAAAACGGGTACCTATGAGAACTTGGTAAAAACGGGTGATGGTATTTTACAAAAACGGGTAAGGTTTCTGTTTGAAAACGGGTGCCCATGAAATTCATTAAAAACGGGTGATGATTTTATAAAAAAACGGGTTGGTTTATTTTTTGTGCATTTGGGACAGCATATTTACTATGTTGTTGCATAAGGATAGAAATCTATTCTATAGGTGGCGAGACTTGACTATAGATATTCAAAATCGCACCCAAAGAAATAAAAAAATTCAAATTGCTTATTACAGCTAATAGTAACTGCGCACGCCTGTATGTAGTACTTCCATATGATCAAGGCACAACGGGGCCGGTAAATCCCAAAGATAAAATCAATTTAAATAAGGCACAAGGAGGAGGGGTATATAATGACAAAGAAAACCCAAGTGGAGCGAGTCTGGGTAGGATGATTCCTAGCTAGGCTCGCCGGTCCATGGTCCATGTTTGGGTTTGGAGGAACATTTATAGCTAAACGTACATACTAGTTCTCGATGCATCTAGTGCGGTCTGTACCAAAATATGCTTTATCTTTAGAGAGCTTGACGTTCGAGTGAGGGCCAGTCTGAACGATAGAAGGTTGAGCAATTCTCTCAAATAATAATCAAAAGCCCCGCTGGCGCGCTGAGAAGGTTTCTCATCCTTCAATTGGGTCTGCTGTTGGATGTCGGTTGTTTCCAGCACTTTGAGGGGTTGTTATTTTGATCGGTCAGTTCAAAATCATTGAAGCGGGGATATAAATGGCGCCGTTTTAAATACCCTTTATGTAAGAGGACCTTGTGGTTATCTGCAGGGTCAATTCAAAGTCACATCAAATACTTACTACACGGCCAGACATACGGATGGCCTTTGTTTGATCGTGACCGGCCAAACAACGGATGAAATTTTTTTTTGTGCCAGATTTAAAATATTTTAGACCTTGCTCCAAAGTGCTGTAGATAGGAGATATTTAGACCTTTTCTCTCCCACTCAGTACGACTCCAGCTTTTTTTAAACCCGACATCAGCATCAACACTCTCATTGGTCTGTGCGCGAAAATAGTTACCAAATCAAGTGATTATGGCATCAGAGCAGCCTGAAGGCTTCGATGACTCTAAAGGCAAGCTGTGAGTTTCTTGCTGCTGTAATACCAATTGAAATGTCTTCCATGGCCACTGTCAGTATGGCGTGTTGCATGTGAACAGAATGAATGCTGAATATATTGTCTTCCCTGCCGCTCAAAAGGTCAAAACCCATATAATGCTCACTGACATCAGACAACGCCCAAACATCTAGCAGCCCTGCGAATATACCAGGCCCGGGCAGCACAAGAGGAGGAGGAAAGAAAATCTTCAACTTCCACTGATCAAAGTGGAGTTCCGATCTGTTCTATCAGTGACTTGGCTGCTACCCGCCTTTTGCAGTCACTCAGCAGTTCAAGTCCAGAACAGCACGAACCACTCCTGCCGATATCTCAATTTCTTGGCAGATCCGATGCACCCGAGATTGCACCCATTTTTTCCCAAGACGATTGGGGCTTCCTAGAGAATTTGCAGCCTGAATTCCAACAATCTCGTGAGGCTGAAAGTGTACAGGCACTAACTGATTCAATGCTCCAAATTTTCCAACATGGTCCGGACTCTGTGGACTCCGAAGATGAAGTTGCTGAGCATTCGACCTGTAGTGATCACTCTGAGTCCGAGTTAGATATGAATTCACGAGGTCAGTTATTCTCTTCCTTTCTTTCACTTTTATTGATGCCTTCTCTATATATATTCGATACAAGGTGATGATGTGTTTGAAGCCCCTACCAGCAAACATGCCCGTACTAAAGACCTTCACGAGTCCGGGTCAGGTCAAACCCGTGACCTGTAGACAGGTACCTGTGGTCAAAAAGTGCTGACCCGTGACCTGCTGAAGATCCGTGGGAAACGGGTACCTGACCCATGGGTCAAAAACCCGCGAGTCTGCAGGTAACCATGGGTCAAGTTATGCAAAACTTTAAAAAATAATAAACATTACATTGTCCCTATGTATTAAGTACTTGGAAGTAAATCTAAGTATACATATAAGTTGAAAGTCATAAAACATTGTAAATGAATACAGGGACTTTGTAAATGATAAAGATTACTACATATAAGCAATCTATAATGTTCAATTTGGCTTTGTATGAATTTTCGGATTTTTTGACCGTGCCATTGATGAGAACGGACAGTCGAAACATTGTGCAGACACTGAAATTTAAAGTCACATGACTTTCTAAGCATTGGCTCACCAATGTTGCAACCACTCATTCTCGACAACAGCTTGGTCAAAAAATCTAAAATTTTGTAGGAAGGTTGATTCACTACTCTAGATTACATAAATATATTAATTCGGCTACATGGTCTATTCAGAAAATAGAAAAACTTTTTTATTTGCTTCTGGCACATATTCTCATCTCCACCTTCAGCCATTGAGCTTGGTGAGAGGGTCTAGAAATGTGATTTGTGCAGATTGTTATCATCTACATAATGTCTCATCCCCCAGATTTTTATGAGCTACTTTTCCCCTATAAACACATGGTGCCACAATTTACAAAAACTCAATTAATCAGGATTGAATTTTTGTCACTACTTCTAGAAATGAAAAATGAGTGGTTTTCCTTCATCTTGAATATGGTGTATTATATGTGGTATGTTTCTCAGAATATGAATTGTTTGGACTGAAATATCAATGTATATTTCCATAAAATTATATTATGAGCTTGTGTATATCTTAAACAAGTGTTAGGATTGCCTGCACATTTAACTCAAATCTATCTGAGACCTGAATTAATTTATTTCAATGGTTATAACTTGATTTAAAGCAAAATAGGTCTGACCTGCGGGTACCCGTCAAAAGTAGAGAGCTTGACCCGTGACCTGTCAATGACCTGTGGGAAACGGGTACCTGACCCACGGATCACTAAACCTGCGGGTTTTCCCATGGATCAAACCCACAGGTACCCGTTGATGACCCTGACTCGTGAAGGTCTTTAGCCCGTACCAACCTTTCTCAGAAATCTATGGAGTGGTTTCCCTGGCCAAGCCGAATCGTAAGTTAAAATGCCTTTTTTTCTCTCTTACAAAGACTTATATTTCTCGAGGCTTGTACACTAGACATTTTGATGCATCTGCCACACTCCGTTTTCTCTGACAGACAATTAGAGCTTTTTCTATGGCTGCTTAGAGTCAACGGAGCAAAAGATGAGGTTCCTTCTGTCAAATCGATGAAGGACCTGGATGCTAAACTTCAACGGCTTTATGGTATCCAGACATTCCAGTACAAGGGAGCCCTTGAACATATATATTATGTCAATAGTCTTGCCGATATTATTTCGCAAGTACGGATTTTTTATGATAAATTTTGAAGGAGGGAAACTAACAATTATGTTTTCGAAATCAAGGAGATGTCAAACCCTCGGGTCCGCGAGAATTTATCATTCTACCCTGAGGATACTTCTTCTGGTTTGGGTGAGGCTTGACAATTTGCAAGGTGGCTCGATGAAATTCCGGATGAAGAGCTTGGCCCAATGTAACGGATACGAGACAAAGATTATTACATTTTTGAACCAGCCATGTTGCGTAGTGGTGTGTTGTGTATGCCGCATAGATGGTTTTCATGGGGGAAATTATTTTATGCACGCTGTTGGAGGTTGGAAGAAGTTACTCGAGAGGGAGGCCGCAAGTCATGGCGGGTGATCAAAGGTGGAGGAAAGTTTGAAGTTTGCGAGGATCAGTTCCTCAAATCATTTCCGGAAATTGCATTGGATACAACTCTATACAATGCAACTGATGTAACGCAGATCGAAGGCAGGTGTCTTTTTTCCCAAGTTGTGTATTGAATGTTAAACCTTTATAGATATTCTTGACCTCGAGACAAATTTGCTCTCACCATGGAAATTGACGAACCCAGTTCTTGGTAATTCCTGGCGCCAACGAGCTAATGGTGCCCGATGCCTTGCATTCCCAATTTGGCTCTATTGTGATGATACATCCGGTAACACCTCAAAACGTTGGAATAAACACAACAGTTTCTTGTTTACCCCTGCCGGGCTCTCACGAACAGAAGCGTCAAAAGAATACAATGTACACTTCCTTGCAACATCAAATACCGCTCCTCCACTCGAAATGCTTGATGGAATTGCGGATCAAATTCAGTGCGTTCATCTGAATAACTCTTTCAACACAGCTTGACTATTAGGTAAATAGAGACAGTCAGGAACCTGGTATCTGGGCTTGGGATCCTGAAACCGAGTCACCGGTGCTTCTGATTATTTGTGTTCTTGCACTGCTGGGGGACAATCCGATGCAAAGTGAATTTTGTTGTCATATTGGGCTTCAGGGAAAGTTTTTCTGTCGGGTCTGTAAAGTAAAGGGTAAAGATGCCTCTGCTGAGCCCTCCCGGCTTTCGCAACCTTCGGATTCAGTAGACCCAGAGAGTGGCAATGATGACTCAGACTCAGATACAGGCTCAGTGGCATCAGCCTCGACAACTGCTAGCAAAGGTGGTAAGAAATCTCGGCGCCAAAAACTCAAGGAAAGTCTTCAACCCATGATTTCGCGAGTCACAAACTTTCTCAAGGTAAGCATCGACACATTACGGTTATATAGTGTGTGCTTTCTCTATGAATTAATGTGATTGTTTCAGCTGGGACAGCCTCGAACCGCTCATGAGTCTATCGAGAAGCTCAAATCACAATTTGTGCTCGCACAGACCCCTGGGAATGCAACTGCAATCAAAAAGCGGCGTACTCATGATGGATTGAAGGATACGTATCAAGACTTTTCCATCAACAAACTTGTGAATTCATATAAAAATTGACATGGAGTTGTGGCACGTCAAGCGGCAATTCAACAGGTCATTTCTGATCTGCCTCAAGAAACAATGAGTCCTGTTTGGCGGATACGAAGTAAGTAATTAAATCTTATAGTATTGCTAGTATTGATATTTATTATTGAATAGGCCTTGACCCTCATTCGGATACACCTGTTGAGGTACTTCATGTTGTTCTACTAGGATTTGTGAAGTACCTTTGGCGTGATGTTATTCAAAATCAAATTGGCAAGAATGACAACAAGAAGCGTGAACTCGAAGTTCAGTTGTCTTCTGTAGATGTTGATGGACTGGGATTAGACTTGAAACTCTCAGGCCATACTCTAGTCCAATATTATGGCTCTCTCACTGGTTCCGATTTCCGGAAAATTGCGCAGGTAGCACCGTTTGTACTGAAGGAGTTTGTCATGGATGACTGTTACCAAACCTGGATAGCACTTTCAAAACTTGTTCCGCTCATATGGCAGCCCGAAATTGACAATCTTGACGTATATTTGGTGAGTTCGATTCTTACCCAACCTCCGATTGACTGAATAAAAACGTGTACTTTATTGGAGACCACGCTAAAGGCCGAAATTGAACACTTTTTACTTTGTACCGCTCGATGGACTGTTCGTTGGTTCAATAAACCAAAATTCCACATTTTGGTACATTTACCAGATCATATCCGCCAGTTTGGACCTGCAATGCTTTTTGCTACCGAGACATTTGAGTCGTATAATGCAATTATTCGGTCAAAGAGTGTGCATTCCAATCGGCAGGCGCCCTCGAAAGATATTGCCATTTCATTTGCGAAGCAAAATTGTATCCGACACATGCTCAGTGGTGGACCCTTCCTCGACCGTGAAATGCTTAAATTGGATCCAGACAATGACAAGAAATTTCATAACCCAGCCCTTCCACAATGGGAACGAGTCACTCAGGTTCAACAATATTTTCGCAGTCATCAATGGAGTAAAAATCATAAGGTTGGACCTAGTGCCGTCGATGTGGTCCAGTGGTCTTCGGAGACTGTTGGTCGGTATTTGGGATTGAGCGAGTCCACAAAGAGCATTCCAACTGGTATTATCATTACTTTTTTTACTTCGGGTTAATAACTTCTCATATTTTATTTTTCTAGGCTCATGCGAGCTGGATCCAAAAGTAGACGATCAACGATGGATCCATACAGAGTATGGAAAAGAATTCCCATCAACGTCAATATTCTCTGACAGTGAGAAGGAGACTGGGAAGTTTCATCGAGCTAATTTAGTGGCAACTCAAAATGGCGACCGGTGTTCTGCCAATTCTTATGTTGCTGTACATGGTTTGCCACACACTCATGCGATTGATGGTGTCTCCATTGCACGGGTAGTTGAGGTTTTGCATCTCAAGCGCACTCAATCTATTATAAACTCAGCAGATTGCGTACTCTTGGAAGCCTTCGAAGTCAAAAAAGTTGCTTCTATTCACGGAATGCCTTTGATTTCTTATCCAGGAACCTGGTTTCTCATGAGCCCATCAGTCAGTGTTCTTTTCTTCTAATCCAAAAAAATATTGCTCACTTAGAATATCGAGCATCTGCTGTGTTCCGTCAATGTTCAACATAACTGCTCAAAAAATGGATGTTCAATTCAAGACATTATGCCTATTTTCCAGGAGCGACAGAAAACTAATCAGAAAAAAGGAGCTGTCGTTCACTTGGGGAACCTCAATGATGTCGTGCTGAATACAGCGCAAATGCGTGATGCGAAGTATATACAGCGCAAATGCGTGATGCGAAGTATATACAGCGCAAATGCGTGATGCGAAGTATATACAGCGCAAATGCGTGATGCGAAGTATATACAGCGCAAATGCGTGATGCGAAGTATATACAGCGCAAATGCGTGATGCGAAGTATATACAGCATACAGCGCAAATGCGTGATGCGAAGTATATACAGCGCAAATGCGTGATGCGAAGTATATACAGCGCAAATGCGTGATGCGAAGTATATACAGCGTTTCCGTATCAAGCCTGATCCACTTCCTCCCGCACTAATTATCGAATCGAGCTGCACTCGAGAATGGAATATTACTTCCGGAAAAACCTTTTCACAGAAAAAGCAGACGTCACGACCAAACAGTTCCGCACTGAAAAATCCTGCACTGGGATCTTTGCCATGACAGTCCAACGTCTATGACCATCGAGGGCAATTGATTGCATCATCGTCCCTCACACAACCACCAATCACTTATCAGAATAACATCATAACGCCAGTCCCGCCTGCGACTGTTCACATTGATCACCGCCTTCAACCTCACAGTCCTTTGAACCTCAGTCATCTGGGTTCCTATAACTATCCCTATCCTATCCCAACACCATCTACCTATCCTCCTGGTCCCAGTCATCTACGAGACTCTTCTGTCGAACGTCCCAGTTCGTTCTCAGAAGCGTCCCAACACCCATCCAACGAATATCACTTCCCATACTACAATATAGATCATACCTATCATTTGGGCAGTAGACAGACTTAATAGTCCAAAAAAAACAGGATGCTTTAGATTGTCTCGATAAATACAACATACATTTCGAAAGGTAGACCGTAAAGCTCAAATTGAGTCATCCGAACCCATATAAACATCTTCAGAGTCACAATCTCCGTCACTTTCCGAAGTATCGTTATTCTCCAAGTCTGTTTCGCAGCAAGGTGATTCACCGTAGGCCCAAATCCGTTCCAATTCTTGCTCAGCATGCACTAACTGAGCCCTTGCATCCCTCACCAGATTGCGCCCAACAGAATCCAACAACTTACGCCAATAGATCAAATCTCAGTGCTCCAAATTTACTTGTAATAGCATTTGGGAATGCTTCTTGTCCAGGTTTGTGTACTGACCGCGGAGGAATTTGAGTTCTTCTCTGAGCTTGAGGTTCTCGCATGCAAGACACTGAAGTCGGTTGTTCCACCGTTCTTCGGCTACAGAAAAAAGTGACTCAGTTAATACATTGGAAACTTTCAGACTTGCGAAACAGACCATTTCGTCTGAGATTACCAGCAATCAACTTCACCGCAAGCACAGATAATGTATATTTTTTGCTGTTGATAGCGTGAGCTTGTTGTTCCAAATTAATGAGTTTTATGTCATACGCACTTCCAGTCAGGATTTGGACGTATGGTTACAGTCTTGTCCTCATCCTCGAACCAGTCAAGATGGCCATCAAGAGTGCCAAGGACAGGTAATCCATCAAGGTTGTTGCCGGCGTTGTGAGCATAATCACAGAGCGTTGTAATACGTTCCATGGTCTTCAATACTGACATACTGGGATGGTCGGACGCATCAGGAGACGGAGTACGTCTAAATTTATGGGTTAATTTGTTGCAACAGTTTCATGAATAGAAGAGAGCGTACCTGTAGTCCATGGATAATGCAATGCAGGTAAAATTTGGCGACAAGAGGGAGTGGAAAGAAAGGAGTCAAAAATACACACAAGTCCAAACAATCAACGCCTTTTATCCTGTCCTGAGTCGCTGGATCATGATTCGTGACTTTGTTGATATCTCCTCAACAATTCGAGCGCGTTTTAACCAAACATATACATCCATACGTGTCCGTATAAATACGGAAAAAGGCCTGACAAACACCACTCTCCATGGACAGCCCAACCCCCAACGAGATGACCCCTTTCTCCAGTACAGGTGCTCATACCTTTGACAGCTCGAACGAGGATGACTTCGACTCTCCTGGGTCCTTGTTGCCACAGTCGCAGCCAGCCATGCTTTTCTCAAGACCAGTGCCCTTCCAGACACCAGCACCGGTACCATACACCCCGACGCTGACATCCTCTATGCCTTTCGAAGCGTCGGTTTTGGTTCCATGCACCCCTGCACCACTCCTAACACGACTGGACAAGACTCCTATTATTTCACTGCTAGCCATTGAGAACCTTGCCAACGGCTTCCATCTCAATGCACAGCAGACCCATAACTTGCACACTTTTGTTAAGGTACGATATCTGTGTCAATGATGTAAATGGAAAATGCTCACTTTGACCTCAGATGGGTTCAGTTGGAAAAGGATTGGATCAAGCCGACATGTTGACACACTTGTATTCCCTTTCGGTCGCCTTCGATCAGCATAACAGACGTTTCGAGGGTGACAACAACATCGACACACTGCGTGCAATGCTCAAGGATCTGAATACAAGATTAGAGATGACATTCACTCTAACTTCTGAACAGAATGTGCATTTACCTTATGAGCTTTTGTTTTATTCACTGAAGCCTATCCCAGAAAAATGTTTGCCTTATCACACTTGAGATGTTGTATGATCCCTTGAGAACGTGCTATCTGGATATCAACAATGCGGTGTTTGTGAGTTCACGGAGCCGCTGAGTCACTGAGATGTCTTGCTCATTAATTCTCATAGGACCACCTCAAAAAACATAAGAATGAAATGCGCCTCACCAATGTCTTTGACAACCCCGCTCGTGAAAAGATTCTAGAGTCCGCAATTACCAGGTCATGCTCCAGCATTCGTAACGGTTTTCGACAACATGTATGTTTTCAAAAGAATGGTTTTTGTTACCTTTTTATCTAATACCCTTTAGATTCGTGACAGCGTCGGGAAAAATATCAATTTAGTTACATTCACCCACCAAATGAATAGGATATACCTGCGGCCAGGAGGCTCAAAGCTGAATGAGAAATTACTACTGCTGCGAAATGCTATTCTGGTACGCAAATGAATACTCAATGGTGATAGTGCACTCACAATGCAGGAATTAACACAGCGTCGATACATACATGACAATCCCAAGGTTGTTTGGGCTGACGAAGACGGAAAAGCCCAAGGACCTGTAAACGAAATTGGGAACGGAGAATCACATTCAATGGAAGCTGTTCAGACAAGTAACATGACTTCAGAGGAACCACCGACGAAGAAAAGAAAGCTGAAAGAGGCAGCAGGCAGTCGTGTTCCCAAAGGACAGGATTTTTGGAGTCTTATTGATAAATGGTTTTCGGAGCAGCAGGCGAAGTTTGGTAAGAGAATTACTGGTGCCGGTTGGAAAAGGTGAGTTTATTCGTTGTCACTTGAAGCAATGGGTGACTTACACATTTGTCAGTTACCTTGAAGACATTGTCCGCTTTGATGAGGCCGGATTTAAGTTGACTTCACCTTTACAGCCCATTTTGACTCCACAAATGACCCCTGACAATCAGCCTTCAGCGCCCATACCTCCCAGCACATACCCTCAATTCAGATCCAGTCAAGCCAATGGAAATCCCGGTCAAGGCAATAGTGTACTGCAATATATCATTTAAGTTTTTATTGACGAGAAATACTTATTTTGACGCTTTTTTTGACATTTTGAACGGTGCATGAACACGAAAAGCTATTGACATAGAAGCGCTGATCATAGTTTCATTGGAGAGAATGTATACATGCGTTCAATGAGGAGAATATGGCCTCTGCGTCGGACGCGCTTGCCAGATTTGTTTCCGTCAGACTCAACGTGGTGCAAGAGGAATAACATGTGATGTTTGATGTTGTTTGGACATGGTTCATTCTTCGCTCTCAACCACCACCGCAACTTGCGCAAGTCACTTCCCCACGTCAATTCAAGCAGCTTTTCCCTCAAATCTCAACAGCTTCAAGCCCCATATCCTGCATCTCTCAAGCTACCCTCGGATCAAGCCTCAATCCTTCAACATTGCAGACTCATCAACCGTTCAAACCTTCAATCCTCGTAACATTACTAATCCTCCCTCAAGACAGAACAGATGTCAAGACTTCAACTTCAAGCTCATCAAACACTAGTCCGTCAAGTTATAGGGGACACTCACTCATATACTACACTCAAATGTCACTCCTAAATACTCGCTAGTCCAAATTGCTCTATCTCAAAGTTTTCAAGCATTGGTTCTCTTATTATTTTGCCGCATGCATGGTGAGTTGGATTTAAACCTCGTTATACAACATAGAGTGACTTTTTCACTCACGCTCCTTATAAACAGGCGCTTTTGACCATCAGCGCGAGTTGTTGGCTCAAGAGCTGTAGTATGAACTATGTTGGAGGCAAGATAGATATTTACGTGTTCTACGATGTGTATATCTGGTTCTGTTTAATAAAATTTACATTTACTGCAATATTAATACTTGAGGAAAGGGCAAGAAGGGGAGGGGGTAAGCAAAAGGAACGGGAGGGGGTAAGCAAAAGGAACCCGGAGGGGATCGGAAGTGAACGGCACGCTGTCGGAACTGGTTGTCGTCATGATCCGGGCCTTGACACCTGGGCTCACCATTTTCAAACCTAGTGCCAATTCGTACTGGGTGTGAAATTATCATTTGCGTGCTCTGTTTAAGCTCGGTCAAGTCTTGTATCAGATCATCTGGTTTAAGCCCAGTTGAATAGGATTACCCAGCTGTGTACATACACATGTCGGGACTCGGGACTCGGGACTCGGGGTGTAATGGGATTACGATGTTGGGATTCATAATCGTTGCGCCCTCCCGACACCGATCGTATGTCCCTTTTCAATATATTTACCGCACGTATCACTTATAATTAGCTGCCACACGTATCAAGTATTTTATATATTACTACGATTGACTTAATACTCCTATTACTATGTACTTAAATAGTTTGAATGTTGATACCGAAACCCTTGCGCGTTTGCAACGGGTTCCCTGTCTACTTGATTTTTTGCCCCCTCTTTACTCCGAGCCGCTATCTTTCGAAGGGCTAAATCAACACAAACGCGCAGGCACAACCCAAGGACAAAGCGCTATTCAACTTTGTTGTCTTACTGTCGGCTGAGTCTTCAGCACATCTCTGTTGGCCGAGTCTTCGGCACTCTTTCTTGTTGACCGAGGTTTCGGTACCCTCTCTTGTTGACCGAGGTTTCGGTACTCTATCTTGTTGGCTGAGGTTTCGGCAACTCTTCTCGTAGGCCGAGTTTTCGGCAATCCGCTCTGTTGGTCAAGTCTTTGACAATTCATACCCGTTTCCCACTCGAATTCTCTCATTTTCCATGTCTGACCTCACTCGATTCAATTACGACCGTCTCGATAATGGTGGTATCACCAAATATCTAGCATGGGCCACCTATGTCGAAGCCGATCTCATTGCTCGTGGTTTATGGGATGTGGTTGAGGTTACCACACCCTCCGTCAGTTCGGATGGAGACCCTATTCCCGAGGATCAGGTCAACGACACGCTTGACAAATTGATGGCTTCCCGAGACAACGGTAAGATGGTCCGTGCACGAGCTGCACTAATTCTCCGTGTCATGCCGAGCCAGCTTCCGCATTTCCAAGACCAAGAAGATCCCATGGCCATTTGGGATGACTTGCGTAATGTTCACTGCCCCAAGGGCTTTACAGCCTCTCTTTCCATGCGTCGTGTGCTCAACACTATGCAGAAATCTCCCGATCAGGATATGGAATCCTGGATCTCTTCCGTCCGAAGCCGTAGCAACGAGCTCAGGGCTGCCGGCGGCAACGTAACCGAGGATGATGTTCTCATCACTCTTGTAGGCGGCCTTCCCACCACGTACAACCACCTCCTTCCCAATATAGACAGTCTCGCGCCCGAAGATGCAAACCTTGCCCATCTTACCCCTATCCTTCTAGCCGCAGAAATAACCCATAACAACATGCATCCTCGACCTGTCGCTACACCAAAGAAGACTCATTCCACTAATACAGCTCCTAACAATTCCGCTTCTACACTCAATGTAGCTTTTTCGGCTGCCGAGATCAAATGTTATTTCTGTGACAAGCTTGGACACACGAAGGCTAATTGCCTTGAGCGAAAGGCTTGGCTTGAAAGTAAACAGAAGAAGATTGGCCAGGCGAATGCCGCAATTGGTATGGATGATTCTGATGATTCTGACTTTGCTTACTAGTTTATTTTATTTCTTTTAATTTTGTTTAATTCCGGGGGAGTTACGCTCGCTGTCGTCCGTGCGCAGATTACGGGGGAGTGTTGGGATTCATAATCGTTGCGCCCTCCCGACACCGATCGTATGTCCCTTTTCAATATATTTACCGCACGTATCACTTATAATTAGCTGCCACACGTATCAAGTATTTTATATATTACTACGATTGACTTAATACTCCTATTACTATGTACTTAAATAGTTTGAATGTTGATACCGAAACCCTTGCGCGTTTGCAACGGGTTCCCTGTCTACTTGATTTTTCGCCCCCTCTTTACTCCGAGCCGCTATCTTTCGAAGGGCTAAATCAACATACGAGGCCGAATTTATGAGGACTCGTCCTTACTAAATCTCGGTTGGCTGGCTGGTTGTGGGCAAACCCATTTGGCATGTTCATGATGTCATGCCGATACTGCACCCCCGTCGGTTTTCTTGTGACTGCCTGACACGTGGAATCAGCTTTACGGCCTCGTACCTGCCGCGCGAAGCGACGGCCCGATTCCTTCATGGGATGTAGGGTACAGTACTACATAGTAGTAAAAACCCCGAAACGTAATATGGAGATCGACTGTAGACAACCACATATGTATGCATAGCCCCTTCGGGTTTGAGTGCGCTCTCAATGAAGCAGATCAAGGAAAAATAACGAGTTACCGATCATATGAAGCGCCGGGTGGCTACTAGTACATAACCTCTTTAGGGACGGGAGTCACATGGTTTGCTTGCCGAAGATTGCCGGGAGTGTAGTTGACAGGTGTGGTCACCGTCTCAAAGAGGCGGAATGGAATCTTCGTTTCATATCGATTCTGGGGCACCATGACAGACCATGACATCAGATTGTGACTTATATAACGGACCGTAGGTACGCTCTTCATCGTCATTATTACTTCTCTTCTCATTCACCGTTGCCCGTAATAGCTTTAGCCTGCAATGCCTATTCCACTCGCTGTTCCGCCCCGATTACTCCCAGTGTGAGTCGTGTCATCCTCGGATCTGTCTTCAGGTGCTAGTGAGTCCATACTTTCTAGACTCTCTCCCTTTCTGCCCGTCATCTCGACTTCACCCTGGGACCAATCGTTTGTGGTTTTGTTGCCTCATCTTTGTCTCCCTTTGGTCCTTCGTGTTCACGAGCTCGGCGGCCATGCGAAGCAATGGCACCTTTACTCAGTAGTAATACAATGTTTTTCCCCTACCGTACGCATCGACAAAATATGCTATACATAATAAACCTGCGCAAAGGACTATTAGGAATACAGCCTCACCTCAGTGACACGCCCAACTAGACTCCCCTCTTCACAAATACTCCTCAAATCTCCCACCCCCATTCCCTTCTCTCCAATTCCTCCAATCCCTCTCGGCTTGCTGAATCCAATACCCGAGTTCTCGTTTACAGTCTGAACATCCCGAAGCAGACTCGAAGTTTATGACGCTACTGGCGAGTAAGTGACGTTGTTGTAGGGTAGAGAAAAAGAGGTTGAGGGTTGACGGGGATGAAGCTGAGGTTAGGGGTGTTGGATGATGGAGAGACGACGTGGAAGAAAGAGAGGAAGAAGCCCAACGACTACTAGGACCACCGAGACCTGCTAGAGTCCCACTAGCACCACCGAAGTTGTAGCTTGTATTTGCGGATCCCATTCTCCCACCTGTAGTCGTTGTCGTAGGAGAGGGACCGGAACTCGAAGAAGGTGAATACCCGAACCCAGGTCCAATAACGGAAGTGATCGTCGCATAGTGTTCGTACCACGACTTACATCCCTGTTGGGATAGTTCATTACTTGAGTTGTTATTGTTACTGTGCGAGTTGTGCTGGGAGTGGATGAAAGAAGAAGCGTGATTTCGTTTTGGTCCGAATCGGGTGAACTCTTTGGAAAGGAGGACATGGTACGTTTGTTGATAGGATATCTGTCCGTCGCAGTGAGAAGAAAAGAAGTGTCCATTTATTTGATATGAAGAGGGACGGAAAAGACGTCAGGACGCACCCAAGCACTAAACACCTCTAGAGGAACTCTCTGCAACATCGGGTACGGAGGAAACTCTAACGTCGCTTCTGCGCTTTCATTTATCAACTCCGGGTGATTATGTCTGATAGCGTAGAGAAGGACTTCAACCGGTTGGGAGGGGATGTGTTCTCTGATATCGAAGGTTTACGTTGTTCTTGGGATAAGTAACAAGTAAAGACCACGGACAAAGGATCAACCACGCACCTCATTCGTAGATTGAGAGCCCCCATTGCCGAATAAACACAGTATTTTTCCACAGCCTCTGCTAAATCCTTGACTACATCGAAATCGACCTTCCGTAGATCAGGTTGGGGTTGGAGATACATATATTGGAACATGAGGTCGAGAACAGCGGAGGACTCGGATAGATGGACTATTTCACTGGATTGAGTGGGAGAGCTGGTGTTGTCGTGGAGTTGAGACGACGAGGATGAGGATGAGCTGGAAAGAGGTTGTTCTACGGTTCCAGTCAAAGAAGCGGGAGCTCGAGTGGGCGTGGAGGGAGGGACAGTAGCTGTAGCACCCGCAGCATCAGCAAACACTTGGGAATACATTTCGAGATTACGCCTGTGGACCTTGAATAGGACGCGGTCGGAAGATTGGAGGGTGATGTCGGAGGTTGGGTGGTTGACTAATTACGAGTCAAGTCAAGTGTGTCCGAAGAGAGCAGATAAAGCAAAGAGAGGTCGCTCACAAGATTTGGACACCCTCGTGCAGACTTGACTGGAGTCACTTTCGGTGGACATTGTGGGGAAAGGCAAGCAGATTTCTGTGCGGGGTCCGGGGCAGACATCGATGACAAAACAGTCATCTGATGTCCTAAAGCTTCCTATTCATTCCGTCGAATTCTCATTCTCAAGCCTGTACGGTGACCAAATCACGTCGTTTCTGCGAGGAGGATAGAAGAATCAGTATATGCTGCTGAGGGACTAGGCCTAGGATGTATGGAGAGGACATAGCCATGGGAGAAGGATGTCAAATGCGGACCTTTCAATTTGGCAAGCGACTTAGGTCGCCGAAGGTCCGTGCATAAATGCCACGTGACTCACACGAGAACGCTGGACCAGGACCCTGGATTATCCCTACAGAGGTTTGTTCACGAAAAATCCGTTCTGGAAAATTTTTGTCCGAATTTTCTCACAAGCGGTTTGGAGAGTTCACGTCCGAACTCTTCACCTGACCTCAAATTTTCAAAATTTTGTCCGAATTATGAATCTAACATATGTGTCGGAATTTTTGTCCAGATATAATATATATCCATTTTTCTTCGTCCCAGCTTTCAACTTCGACATCATAGAGCTCAATGGGCTCCAGGGAGGTCATGGTGTTAGAGAAGTAACGAGGTCTTCATTTTTTGGGAATTTTTCCATGAACATGCACAGGAGTAGTTTATTAATGTTAAAAGGTAGCAACAAGAAAAGCTGACGAAAGTTCACCAGCGTATTAATACCAAAAGTTGAAAGCCTAAGTCTATATTTGATTAGCATTGTACAGGTAGGTGCTAGTAGGTGCTAGTAGCCGCTGTTCTGGTCGATGTCCGAACTCTTAACCAACATGTCCGTCGGCTGGAAGCTTTGTCCGAACATTATCTCAAAGAGTTTACTATTACCCCCCGATTTGTCCGAATTTTGGCCCAAACATTTTGAGGGTCTATGAACTTTTTTGTCCGAACTTCAGATCAGACCTCTATAGGGATAATCCAGGGTCCTGCTGGACCGGTTCATGACCACAAACCTGAACTCCACGTTTGCGCTCTTTATAGGTCTCAGTTTTGAAAAAGGCCTGAGTGAAGAGAAGGAAGTGATAGAAGGAGCGGGTGAAGGAAAGACGAAGACAGTGGTAGAGACCCCAAGTCCTTACTAATAGTGCTCTTGAGATGATCGGAAGGCGACGACATTAATCTGGGAACTGAAGCTAGAAGAAGCCTACCCGCTGGACGTTAACCTAGCGTAAACAAGAAGAATAATCATTGATAGTCTGCATGAAGAAAGCAGTAGTGGCTTGTTCATTATGTGCGAGATGCTTCAATTTTCAAGGTCAAACGGAGATTTTTGACCGCCCAAATTTATGGTGTACTTAGACTCGATCTCGTGTTGGTCCACCGCTGTTAAGAGATTAATCTACAATATTAACAGAGAAGACCGTAAAATACTGATGTAAGCCTCACGTCGAGCACGAGCAATGATTAGGTCCGATGACTTGTCTCCTTGAACTTTGTCGTGGGTTCTTTATCACTGTGCACAATCTTAGCACAATTCCATTTTCATGTCACTACCACCGGGTTATCTCGAATATCTCCATGGATACTCTTGCGTACTTTTGCCAGAGTCCAACATTTCAGACAAATTTCCGTGAGTTTTGTTCAGTGTATTTCTCATGCTACTTCACGTACTAGATATCTATAAGTTCTGTAATGAATGTGCATCTTGTTTTCATCCTAGTTTCCACTTCTCAAGTTCCAGTCTTAACAATAAATGTGCGATGATAAGGAAATCTATAAGCGATGAGCACAGATTTTTGGTCTAAATGAGGGTAGAAGTACAAGAATACTAGTGAATCCTGGTCTCAGTCTTTTTTTTTTTCAGAAAGAAATTTGTGCTTTTGCAGCAGTTCGAAAGACGTAGTCTCTTAGGAAGTTTGTGGTGTCCAGTCTCGCCAAAACCGCATGTCATGCCTCGTGGTTATGGTGTTCTAGAATTAAGGTTTGGATGAAAGAGGATCTTTCCGTGTCGTCCAAACCTTAATTTTTTGACAGCATAAATCACCTAGTCACATGCATTTGGATAATCTTTCAGTTTTCGATCATCAAAGTGTCTGACGCGCATTGAGATTAAATCTGAATTGCCAACAATGAACAATCCAGAATCTGCAACTGGTGATACAAATCACCCATTTGTTAGGTATCACCCTTTTACACTATTAATGAATCCCAGTGTAACTTTATTTTGGAAACAGTATGCTCAACAATAGCCCGGGCAGTACCTTTGGGAATATGACAGTGAATAACGTCAAAGGAGATCAATATGTCTATGGTTCAGGTAAAGGAAAAGACTTGAATATTGCAATTCATGAGTAGTTTGTTGACTTTGCTCCAGAATTTGATATCAAGAAGATTCGGGAATGGCTTGATGCTCCAGACTCATCTTCCAGCTATGCCAATGCACGTGGTAAAAGAACAGAAGATACTGGAATGTGGCTGGTCAATGATGTCAGATTTCAGAAGTGGAAAAGTAATGGAGGTATTTTCTGGTTACAAGGCCAAGGTTTGGTAGTTTCTTCATATATTCAGAACTTGAAACTGAAAACTTGTCAGCTGGATCAGGAAAGACATTTTTGTGGTTGGCAATTTTTGAATAATCTAAAAAATACAGTATTGACTCATTTGTTTAGCACAAATGTCATCACCTGCTTGGAGAAAGACCACCAACAAGTGTTCTATCATTATTTTGACACACTGGATGTTAATAAAGGAAAGACCACATATAAGGGACTGGTAGCCAGCCTTTTGACTCAAATGGGCACAAACAGCAGTTTTAATCCAGTAGCCCTCAGAACTTTGTTTGAATCCAATGGGAAGGGTGACAGGAAAATCTCTGTTGACATCATGCAAAAGGAAGTAGTAGAACTACCAAAAAACTTTTTAGGGGAGACATATATTGTCTTGGATGCAATGGATGAATGCTCAGAAGGGGATGAAGTAGGTAAATTCATTCAGCTTATGCTTAAGGTGGAACATGTGCATATCATGGTTTCATGTCGACATCCCATGTCCCAGTATTTTCCTGATAGTCAGCTTGGTGAAAGTGCTGAGATCTCACTGGACAAGGAGGAAAAGATGGAGGATATTGTAAAGCATATAGCCAGAGTTGTAGGTCAGAATGCAAAGCCTTTCAAGGGAATGGAAGATCAGATCAAGGAAAGTTTGATGAGTGGAGCTCATGGACAGTAAGTAAAGTTGCATGGAATAAAGAAAAATAGTACACTGATTTAACTATATAAACAAGGATTCGATGGGTGGATTGCCAACTTGAAGTGTTGAAGAAGATTGGTACTAGGAGGGGCATTCGAGCAGCACTCAAACAACTTCCAAAAACCTTGGTAGACACTTATCATCAGGCTTTGGACAAGATTGATGAAATCCACAGAGATGAGGCCAAATCTATTCTACAATGGATACTGTTTTCATTCAGACCAGTGACTATGGAGATGGCTACAAAAATCTTAGCAATTGATTTGGAAGAGCAGAAATTTTATGAGGAAGATTGTACATCTAACCTGGAACAGACAATTGACAAAGTTGTTCCATCAACATTAGTGAAGGTTATTGATGACTACGATTGGGGGACAAAAGAATTGCAATTGGCTCATCCATCTGTGAAAGAATTTCTTATAGGTCAAATCAATAGTGACTCTGTATTCTATGTCAATGACCAGCTGGCACATGAGGCTTTGGCTCAATACTGTGTAATTTATTGGATGGACTGTTGGAATTATACTGAGAGGGAAATGGTCACAAGGGAGTGCAACTTACTGGGTAGTTATGCCGAATATGCAGCAATTAATTGGACTAAACATGTAGCTATGGTGAAAGAGTGTGAAGATTGGTCAATCTTTCTAAAATTCCTTGATAGGGAGAGGGGATCATATATTCACTGGCTGCGGCACTATGATATGGAGAATGGTATTTTGAGGGGGAGGCCGAGGTATGATGAGAGCGTCTACATTCCAGACTTGTTCTATATTATGTGTCTGGGTGGCCTCTTTGAAGTTGTTGTGAGAATGGTAGAGAAAGGAGTAGATGTGCATACTCAAGGTAGAAAATATGGAAATGTTCTCCAAGCAGCTGCATATGGGAAACATAAGAAAATTGTGGAACTTCTTCTGGAGAAAGGAGCAGATGTGAATGCTCAAGGTGGACAATACGGAAATGCTCTCCAAGCAGCTGCATGTAGGAATGATGAAAGTTGTGGAACTTCTTCTGGAGAAAAAAGCAGATGTGACTGCTCAAGGTGGACCATACAGAAATGCTCTCCTAGCAGCTGCATGTAGGAATGATGAAAAAGTTGTGGAACTTCTTCTGGAGAAAGGAGCTGATGTGAATGCTCAAGGTGGACAATACGGGAATGCTCTCCAAGCAGCTGCATGTAGGAATGATGAAAAAGTTGTGGAACTTCTTCTGGAGAAAGGAGCTGATGTGAATGCTCAAGGTGGACAATA
>ML179058.1:256145-267280 GCA_004369135.1 Dendrothele bispora CBS 962.96 | reverse complement strand
GGGGAATGAGAAAATTGTGGAGCTTCTTCTGGAGAAAGGAGCAGATGTGACCACTCAAGGTGGACCATACAGAAATGCTCTCCAAGCAGCTGCATATCAGAATAATGGAAAAATTGCAGAGTTTTCTCTGGGGAAAGGAGCAGATGTGAGTGCTCAAGGTGGACCTGATGGAAATGCTCTCCAAGCAGCTGCATATATTGGGAATGAACAAATCGTGGAGCTTCTTCTTGAGAAAGGAGCAGATGTGAATGCTCAAGGTGGAAGATATGGAAATGCTCTCCAAGCAGCTGTATGTGGGATGAATCATAAAGTTGTGGAGCTTCTCCTGGAGAAAGGAGCAGATGTGAATGCTCAATGTGGATATTATAACAATGCTCTTGAAGCAGCTATAGATCTGGAGAATGAGAAAATTGTGGAGCTTCTCCTGGAGAAAGGAGCAGATGTGAATGCTCAAGATGGAGAATATGGAAATGCTCTCCTAACAGCTATATGTTGGGAGAAGGCAACAATTGTGGAGCTTCTCCTGGCGAAAGGAGCAGATGTGAATGATCAAGGTGGGGAATATGGAAATGCTCTCCAAGCAGCTGTATATAAAGAGAATGAACTAATCGTGGAGCTTCTTCTGGAGAAAGGAGCAGATGTCAATGCTCAAGGTGGAGAAAATGCTCTCCAAGCAGCTGTATATCAGTGTAATGAGAAAATTGTGGAGCTTCTTCTGGAGAATGGAGCAGATGTGAATGTTCAAGGTGGAAAATATGGAAATGCTCTCAAAGAAGCTGTAAATTGGGGGAATAAGGAACTTGTGGAGCTTCTTCTGGAGAAAGGAGCAGATGTGAATGCTCAAGGGGAGGAATATGGAAATGCTCTCCAAACAGCTGTATGTGAGTGGCATGAGGAAATTCTGGAGCTTCTTC
This sequence comes from Dendrothele bispora CBS 962.96, assembly GCA_004369135.1. Lineage (NCBI taxonomy): Eukaryota > Fungi > Basidiomycota > Agaricomycetes > Agaricales > Dendrothele > Dendrothele bispora. The sequence continues at coordinate 266,366 of ML179058.1, read as the reverse complement.
TCAAGAAAGGAGCAGATGTGAATGCACAAGGTGGACAATATGGAACTGCTCTCCAAGCAGCTGTATATTGTGGGAATGAGGAAATTGTGGAGCTTTTTCTGGAGAAAGGAGCAAATGTGAATGCTCAAGGTGGACAATATGGAAATGCTCTTCAAGCAGGTGCATATAGGAAAGATGAGGAAATTGTCAAGCTTCTTCTGGGAAAAGGAGCAGATGTGAATGCTCAAGGGGGAAAATATGGAAATGCTCTCCAAGCAGCTGTATATTGTGGGAATGTGAAAATTGTGGAGCTTCTCCTGGAGAAAGGAGCTGATGTGAATGCTCAAGGGGGAGAATATGGAACTGCTCTCCAAGCAGCTGTATATTGTGGGAATGTGAAAACTGTGGAGCTTCTCCTGGAGAAAGGAGCAGATGTGAATGTTCAAGGGGGGGAATATGGAACTGCTCTCCAAGCAGCTGTATATCAGAAGAATGAACAACTTGTGGAGCTTCTTCTGGCAAAAGGAGCACATGCAAATGCTCAATGTAGAAAATATGGAAATGCTCTCCAAGCAGCTGTATATTGGGGGAACGAGAAACTTGTGGAGTTTCTTCTGGAGAAAGGAGCGGATGTGAATGCTCAAGGTGGACAATATGGAAATGCTCTCCAAGCAGCTGCATATCAAAAGGATGAGGAAGTTGTGGAGCTCCTCCTCGAGAAAGGAGCAGATGTGAATGCTCCAGGTGGAAAATATGGGAATGCTCTTCAAGCAGCTGTATTTTGGGGGAATGAGAAACTTGTAGAGCTTCTTCTGGAAAAAGGACCAGATGTGAATGCTCAAGGTGGACATTATGGAAATGCTCTCCAAGCAGCTGCTTGTAGTAAGAATGTGAAAATTGTGGTACTTCTTCTGGAGAAAGGTGCACATGTGAATACTCAAGGTGGACAATATGGAAATGCTCTCCAAGCAGCTGCATATATTGAGAATAAGACAATTGTGGAGCTTCTTCTAGAGAAAGGAGCAGATGTGAATGTTCAAGGTGGACAATATGGAAGTGCCCTCCAAGCAGCTGCATCTGGGCAGAATAAACAAATTGTGGAGCTTCTTCTAGAGAAAGGAGCAGATGTGAATGCTGAAGGTGGAGAATATGGAACTGCTCTACAAGCAGCTGTATATAAGCAGAATAGAAAGATTGTGGAGCTTCTTCTAGGGAGAGGCGCAGAAGTGAATGCTCGAGGTGGAATTCTCCAAGTCGCTGCTTCTGGGTGGAATCATCAAATCTTGGACCTTCTTCTGAAGAAACGAGCAGATGTGAAGGGGACCATATATTAAATGGTTACATTACTATGGTATAAATGACAACATGATTTACTTATTAGCAGAGTAGATACCTTCCAGATTCATTTTATATGTTGTGTCTAAGTAGTCTCACTGGAGTTGCTGTTAAAACGCTGGAAAATATTACAAATGTGAATGCCCAAGGTGTACTATATGTGAATACTTGTCAATCTACTGCATGTAGAGAGAATGTGATGATTGTGGGGCTTCTTCTGGATAAAGCAACCTGAGATGGGAATGCTCAAGGTAAACAAGATGGAAATGCTCTCCAAGCGGCTGTATCTAGTGAGCATCCAGAAACTCTCCCATGAAAATAGTATATGAAATCCAGCAAACTTTGGAAATGGCAAAATCATTTCGCTAGTTCTACCTAATCGCACTGATTCCGGATTTTTCCAAAATTTCATGCAGATTCTTCGAAACGCCTGTAATTGGGTAAGTAAGTACATACTATAAGATACTGAAAGCCTGTCTTTTTGTATGCACCTTTTGAAAACAGAGAAAGGCAGGCAACGTCAACAGTAAACATTTGCAGAAAAGGCTTCACATAGTATATTGTCTCCTCGGGATTAAAAGTAAAATTGACTGGAATCGGTCTCCTGGAGTATCATAGCTGAACTTTGACAGAGGTTTCTTTCTGACCTGGATTTTTTGAACTTGGTCATTTAGAAATTTAGAGGAGGACCCCTCTTTATCCATATAGATATAAGTGAACCAGATTTCTTTGTTTTTCATTTCTCCTTGAGCTTTCAAAAAATCAACACTTGCTACGATAACTATGTCTCGTTGGTTGGCCTTGATTTTAATTGAACGTAGGGGATGGATCCGAATCCGGAGTCGCACACAACAGACTCACAGAGCGTGGAATCTGTGGATGGAGAGACGGGTTCAGGAACCATCAATTGATCAAATCCATAAATACCCTCAACAGTCCCGGCATAACTCCTCTATGTACATGGAACTATGCATGTGCATTTCTCTAGATCTGTCTCTCTGATTCCTAGAGTGATCGAGTCTCTGTTCAATGCGGCCCCGATATGTAAACCATCCATGCATTCCCATGTGTCCACATGTAACACAAAAAAGAAGGAAAGGAAGGAAGGGAGGAAAAGATTGTCGTTTCAAAGCACTCTCGACTAAAATTAGCACTTCCCTCCCTCCCTTCTCCTCCTCATCAAAATCAATTGCAAGTGAATTTGAAGGGTGTCTCCCGAGTTCCTAGGCTCTCTCTGGCTCTCCCCGCATTTAAAGAATGATGGCTATCAGAGATTTATTTGTGGAGTAAACATTACTTGTAACGGGGTTAAATAAGTATGGTATGGAGCGAAGGGGAGGCCATGTGCATGTGCATCGCACTGCTTTTGCGTATATGTATATATGTGTATGTGCTGGATACCATAAAAAAGAACCTTGCTGAAGCATCTGACACACAAGATGTTTTTTGACCGATGTCAAACGGTCAATCATGTTCTTGTTGACGCGAAAACGATTATGAAGTCATTTGGGATCTCCGGCTTCGTTTATAATGCCATCTGATGAATCGAAAGGCATACATACTACATACGATTATCGATGAACTGGGAAGGAGATCTCTACGTATACTATGTTGGATGCGTAAGAGATAGAAATCTATTCTATAGGTGGCGAGACTTGACTATAGATATTCAAAATTGCACCCAAAGAAAAAATTCGTCCGTACTAACATACTACTAAATTGTTTACTGCAGCTAACTGCGCAGTGCGCACGCCCGTATGTAGTACGTCCATATGATCAAGGCAAAACGGGACGCGGTAAATCCCAGATAAAATCGATTTAAATAAAGATCAGACAAGGCACAGTTACACAAGGAGGGGGTATACAATGACAAAGAAAGCCCAAGTGGAGCCGCTGGAGCGAGTCTGGGTATACATATAAGGGAAAGGATGATTCGTAGCTAAGGCAAGCCGGACCATGTTTGGGTTTGGGGAACATTTATAGCTAAACGTATGTACTAGTACTCAATGCAGCTAGTGCGGTAGTATCAAATATGCGTTATCTTTAGGGGGGCTTTGACGTTCGAGCGAGGACGAGTCTGAACGATAGAAGGTTGAGCGATTCTCGAAATGATGATCAAAATCCTGCTGGCGCGCTGAGAAGTTTCTCATCCTTCGATCAGGCCTGCTGTCGGATGCCGGTTGTTTGCAGCACTTTGAATTTTTTTCTGATCGGTCAGTTCAAAATCAGCATTCAAACGGGGATATGAATGGCGCCGTTTTGAGTATTCTCGCAAGAGACCTTGTGGTTATCTGATTCAAAGTCACATCAAATACATATACACATGTCGGGACTCGGGACTCGGGGTGGGATGGGATGGGATGTATGGTTGAAGCCTGTACAGTCCGGTACTGTGAAAACGCTGGAACGAAATATGGAGATCGACAATAGACAACTACATATGTATAGCCCCTACGAGCTTGAGTGCGCTCTCAATGAAGGACGAAAAATGGATTAAGGTAAAAAATAACGAGTTACGGATCATATGAAGCGCCGTGGCTACTAGTAGTTGACATAGGTGTGGTCACCCTCCCAAAGAGGCGGAATCGAATCTTCGTTTCATATCGATTCTGGGGCACCATGACAGACCATGACGCGTTTTTTCATCAGATTGTGACTTATATAAGGGACTGTAGGTACGCTCTAAGCTCTTCATCGTCATTACCTCTCTTCTCATTCACCGTTGCCCGTGTTACTAATAGCTGTAGCCTGTGATATCTATTCCACTCCCTCTTTCTCCACGACTACTCCCAGTGTGAGTCGTGTCATCCTCGGATCTATCTTCAGGTGCTAGTGAGTCCATACTTTCTAGACTCTCTCCCTTTCTGCCCGTCATCTCGACTTCACCCTGGGACCAATCGTTTGTGGTTTTGTTGCCCTCATCTCTGTCTCCCTTTGGTCCTTCGTGTTCACGAGAGCTCGGCGGCCATGCGAAGCAATGGCACCTTTACTCAGTAATACAATGTTTTTCCTCTACCGTACGCATCGACAATATATGCTATACATAATAAATCTGCGTAAAGAACGATTGGGAATACAACCTCACCTCAGTGACACGCTCAACCAAACTCTCCTCTTCACAAATACTCCTCAAATCTCCCGCCTCCATTCCCTTCTCTCCAATTCCTCCAATCCCTCTCGGCTTGCTGAATCCAACACCCGAGTTCTCGTTTACAGTCCGAACATCCTGTAGAGAAATCGAGGTTTATGACGCTTAGACTACTGGCAAGTAAGTGTCGTTGTTGTAGGGTTGAGAAGAAGAGGTTGAGGGTTGATGGGGATGAAGCTGAGGTTAGTGGTGTTGGATGATAGGGAGACGATGTATGCGAAAGAGAGGAAGAAGCCCAACGACTACTGGGACCACCGAGACCTGCTAGAGTCCCACTAGCACCACCGACATTGTAGCTTGTACTGACGAATCCCATTCTCCCAGTTGTAGTTATTGTCGTATGAAAGGGACCGGAATTCGAAGACGGTGAATAGCCGAACCCAGGTCCAATAACGGAAGTGATCATCGCATAGTGTTCGTACCACGATTTACATCCCTGTTGGGATAATTCGTTACTTGAGTTGTTATTGTTACTGTGCGCGTTGTGTTGGGAATGGATGAAAGATGAAGCGTGATTTCGTTTTGGCCCAAATCGGGTGAACTCTTTGGAAAGAAGGACATGGTATGTTTGTTGATAGGATATCTGTCCGTCGTGGTGGAAAGAGAAAAAGTGTTGTTTGTCAGGTATGGAGAGGGAAGGAAAAGACGTCAGGACGCACCCAAGCACTAAACACCTCTGGAGGAACTCTTTGCAGCATCGGATACGGAGGGAAATCTAATGTCGCTTCAGCGCTTTCATTTATCAACTCCGGGTAATTATGTCTGATAGCGTAGAGAAGGACTTCAACCGGTTGGTAGGGGATGTGTTCTCTGATATTGAAGATTTACGTTGTTTTTGAGATAAGTAACAAGAAAGACCACGGACAAAGGATCAACCACGCACCTCAATCGTACATTGAGAGCCCCCATTGCCGAATAAACACAGTATTTCTCTACAGCCTCTACTAAATCTTTGACTACATCGAAGTCAACCTTTCGTAGATCAGGTTGGGGTTGGAGATACATATATTAAAACATGAGGTCGAGGATAGCGGAGGACTCGGATAGGTGAACTATTTCACTAAATTGAGTGGGAGAGCTGGTGTTGTCGTGGAGTCGAGACGACGGGGATGAGGATGAGTCGGAAAGAGTTTGTTCGGTCGTAGAGGCAGGCGTGGGGATGGAGATAGGGACAGTAGCTGTAGCACTCGCAGCATCCGCAAAAGCTTGGGAGTACATTTCGAGGTTACGCTTGTGAACCTTGAATAGGACGCGGTCGGAAGATTGGAGGGTTATGTCGGAGGTGGGGTGGTTGACTAATTTCGAGTCAAGTCGAAGAGAACAGATGAACGAAAGAGAGGTCGCTCACAGGATTTGGACACCTTTGTGCAGACCTGATTGGAGTCACTTTCGGTGGTCATTGTGGGGGCTCTGGTTTCCGTGCGGGGTCCGGAGTAGACATTGATGACAAAACAGTCATCTGATGCCCTAAAGCTTCCCGGCTATCCGCTCCGTCGAGTTCCCATTCTCAGGCCTGTATGATATCGTTTCTGCGACGATAGAAGGATCAAATCCAATTCGTAAGTATATGCTGCCGGAGGACTTGGTCTACGTACGAGGAGGTCACGAAGGTCCTGCGTAGCTGACACGTGGCCCACATGAGACGTAGTCACGTTACTTAGTAGGGATTAATGTCCATGGTCCATGACCGCAAACCTGGACTCGCCAGCGCGTTTATAGTTCTCAGTTTCGGAGAAGTGATGGAAGGAGCGGGTGAAAAAGTTCTTAAAGATAAAGGCAGTGGTATAGGGGTCTCCCAAGTCCTTACTGCTCTCGAGATCAGAAGGCGACGACATTGATCTGAGAAATGAAGCTCGAAGAAGCGTACCTGCTGGACATTACCCTAGTTTAAACAGGAGGACTAATCATTGATAGTCTGTGCGAGGAAAGCAGTGGTAGCTCATTTATTATGTGCGAGATGCTTGAATTTACAAAGTTTGACAGCGTCCAAACTTGTGGTGTAGGCTCAATCTCGTATTGGATGATCGCTGTTAGGGAATTATCGATTAAGTAGTACTACATCATCTACGGTAATAGAGAAGACTATAAAACACTGATGCGAGTCTCATGTACGACGAGCACAAGCAATGATTAGGAGTAAAAGTCGTCTGACTCGTCTCCTTGAACGTTGTTGTAGGTTCTTGTCGCTCGATCGCTGTGCACAACCCCATTTTCATGTTACCGTCACCGCGTTATTTCGTTTAACATCTCCATGGATAATACTCTTGCGTACTTTTGACAAAGTCTGAGATTTCAGACGAATTTCAGCGAGTTCTGACCAGTAGTTTCAAAGTAAAGTATTTTTCATGCTACTTTGGCACGTACTACTCACTAGTCCTATAATGAATGTGCATCTTGTTTTAATTCTAGTTTCTATTGCTCACTATCTTAACGGTGTACGTGCAATAAACTTGGTAAGGAAATCTATAAGCTATGAATAGTCTACATAAGAATAGATGAACAAAAGTGCTAATAGATAGTCAGTTTTTTTTTTTCGAAAAAAAAAAATGTGCCCACTAGCGGCCCGAATTCGAGTTCGTGGTGCCCATTGTACAGTCACTTACCAAAACCACATGTCACGCCTCGTGGATTCTAGAATTAAGGTTTGGATGAAAGAGGATCTTTCCGTGTCGTCCAAACCTTATTTTCTTGACGGCATAAATCCCCTAGTCACATGCATTTGGATAATCTTTCAGTTCTTGACGCGCACTGCCATCAAATCCAAATTACGTCTTCGCCAACAATGAGCCAAACTGGTGATGGAAATCACCCATTTGTTAGGTATTACCTCTTTTTACACTGTTGATAATGCGAGTTTAATTCGTTTTATTGTGGAAACAGTATGTTCAACAATAGCCAGGGTAATACATTTAGGAACATGACGGTAAATAACGTCAAAGGAGATCAATACAACTATGGTTCAGGTCAGGAACGAAACTTGATAATTGGAATTCATAAATAATTTCTTGACTTCACTCTAGAATTTGATATCAAGAAGATTCGGGAATGGCTTGATGCTCCAGACTCATCTTCCAACTATGTCAATGCACGTGGTAAAAGAACAGAAGATACTGGAATGTGGCTGGTCAATGATGGCAGATTTCAGCAGTGGAAAAGTAATGGAGGTATTTTCTGGTTACAAGGCCAAGGTTTGATAGTTTGTCTGTATATTGAGACCTGAAACTAAAAGGTTTTCAGCTGGATCGGGAAAGACATTTTTGTGGTTGGTACTTTTTGAATAATCTGTAAATACAGTATTCACTCATTTCTTTAGCACAAATGTCATCACCTACTTGGAGGAAGAACATCAACAAGTGTTCTATCATTATTTTGACACACTGGATGTCAATAAAGAAAAAACTACGTATAAGGGAGTGGTTTCCAGCCTTTTGACTCAGATGGGCACACACAGCAGATACAATCCAGCAGCTCTCAGAACTTTGTTTGAAGCCAATGGGAAGGGTGACAGGAAAATCCCTGTTGACATCATGCAAAAAGAAGTAGTGGAGCTACTAAGGAACTTTTCAGGGGATACATATATTGTCTTGGATGCAATGGATGAGTGCTCAGAAGGGGATGAAGTAGGTAAATACATTCAGGTCATGCTTAAGGTGGCACATGTGCATATCATGGTTTCATGTCGACATCCCATGTCCCAGTATTTCTCTGATAGTCAGCTTGGTGAAGGGTTTGGGATCTCACTGGACAAGGAGGAAAAGATGGAGGATATTGTAAAGCATATAGCCAGAGTTGTAGGTCAGAATGCAAGGCTATTTAAGGGAGTGGAGGATCAGATTGAAGAAAGTTTAATGATTGGAGCTCATGGACAGTAAGTAGGATTGCATTGAATAATGAAAAATAAAAATAGTGCACTGACTTAATTATAAACAAGGATCCGTTGGGTTGATTGCCAACTTGAAGTGTTGAAGAAGATTGGTACTAGGAGGGGCATTCGAGCAGCACTCAAACAACTTCCAAAAACCTTGGTGGACACTTATCATCAGGCTTTGGAAAGGATTGATGAAATCCACAGAGATGAGGCCAAATCTATTTTACAATGGATACTGTTTTCATTCAGACCAGTAACTATTGAGATGGCTAGAGAAATCTTGGCAATCAATGTCCAAGAGCAAAAATTCTATAGGGAAGATTGTACATCTGAGCTTGAATATACAATTGACAAAGTGGTTCCGTCAACATTAGTCAAGGTCATTAATAAAACTTATAGCTCGAACAAAGAATTGCAATTAGCTCATCCATCTGTGAAAGAGTTTTTTATGAGTCAAATCAGTAGTAACTCTATATTCTATATCAATGACCAGCTGGCACACGAGGCTTTGGCTTGGTTCTGTGTCATTTATTGGATGGACTGTGCAGATTACACTGAGAAAGAAATGGTCACTGGGAAGTACACACTGAGTAGTTATGCCCAATATGCAGCAAAGAATTGGACTAAACATCTAGCTTTGGTGAAAAAGTGCAAAGATTGGTCAATTTTTGAAAAATTCCTTGACAGGGAGAGGGGATCATATATTCACTGGCTTCATCACTATGATATAGATCATGACATGTTGAAGTATGAGCAGAGTAGACACATTCCAGATGTGTTCTATATTGTGTGTCTAAGTGGCCTCTTTGAAGTTGCTTTAAAAATGGTGGAGAAAGGAGCAGATGTGAATGCTCAAGGCGGACAATATGGAAATGCTCTCCAAGCAGCTGCATATATTGAGAATGAAAAAATTGTGGAACTTCTTCTGGAGAATGGAGCAGATGTGAATGCTCAAGGTGGAGAATACAGAAATGCTCTTCAAGCAGCTGCATATGGGAAGAATGAAAAAATTGTGGAGCTTCTTCTGGAGAAAAGTGCGGATATGAATGCTCAAGGTGGACAATATGGAAATGCTCTTCAAGCAGCTGCATATGGGAAGAATGAAAAAGTTGTAGAGCTTCTTCTGGATAAGGGAGCAGATGTTAATGCCCTAGGTGGACAATTTGGAAATGCTCTCCAAGCAGCTGCATATGTTGAGAATGAAAAAATTGTGGAGCTGCTTTTAGAGAAGGGAGCAGATATGAATGCTCAAGGTGGACAATATGGAAATGCTCTCCAAGCAGCTGCATATGTTGAGAATGAAGAAATTGTGAAGCTTCTTCTGGAGAAAGGAGCAGATGTGAACACTCAATGTGGAAGATATGGAAATGCTCTTCAAGCAGCTGTATGGAAGCAGAATGAAAAAATTGTAAATTTTCTTCTGGAGAAAGAAGCAGATGTGAATGCTCAAGGTGGAGAATATGGAAATGCTCTCCAAGCAGCTGTGTATAAGGGGAATGAGAAAATTGTGGAACTTCTTCTGGACAAAGGAGCAGATGTGAATGCTCAAGATGGAGAACATAGAAATGCTCTCCAGGTAGCTGTATATATGGAGAATGGGAAAGTTGCGGAGCTTCTTCTGGAGAAAGGAGCAAATGTGAATGCTCAAGGTGGAGAATATGGAAATGCTCTTCACATAGCTGTATATCATGCGGATGAAGAAATTGTGGAGCTTCTTCTGGAGAAAGGAGCAGATGTGAATGCTCAGGGTGGTAAATATGGAAATGCTCTCCAAGCAGCTGTATATTGGAAGAATGCCAGAATTGTGGAGCTTCTACTGGAGAAAGGAGCAGATGTTAATGCTCAAGTTGGAGAATATGGAGGTCCTCTTCACACAGCTGTATATAATGAG
>ML179058.1:239542-254649 GCA_004369135.1 Dendrothele bispora CBS 962.96 | reverse complement strand
CAAGCAGCTGTATATTGGGAGAATGAGAGAATTGTGGACCTTCTTCTGGCCAGAGGAGCAGATGTGAATGTTCAAGGTGGAGAATATGGAAATGCTCTTCAAGCAGCTGTATATAGGGAGAATGAAAGCCTTGTCAAGCTTCTTCTAGAGAAAGGAGCAGATGTGAATGCTCAGGGTGGAGAATTTGGAACTGCTCTTCAGGCTGCTGTAGCTCGGGGGAATGGAATAATTGTAGAGCTTCTTCTGCAGAAAGGAGCAGATGTAAATTCTCAAGGTGGAGAATATGGAAATGCTCTCCAGATAGCTACTTCCTGGGAAAATGCAACTATGGTGACACTTCTTCTGAAGAGAGGAGCACTCAGCAGATCTGAATCTTTAACAGGGTGGGCAATATGAAGGTCTGCTTCAGGCAGCTAAAGATTGGGAGACAGAAGGCATTTTAAAACTCAAAAAATCACAGATCTGAATGCTTGTGACCACTATTCAACCCACACCTCAGAATCAAGATCCTTTCACACACTTCACATATCTTTCCAATCAAATCTATAAGTCAACTAGTTCAATGAGCTGTTTTTCAATATACAACTAGTTGAGTGGTTTTTTTTTCCCTATGCTATTTCATGACCTGTACAAAGAAGTGGAAAATCTCTGTCCCTTTGTACCATGTTAATAGTCATGCAAGAATATATGTTCTATTGCTTGTCATATGTATGGAGCTGTTGAAAATCTCAGATTCCAACAGTCAACATGAAAAGTGCCTCTGAGAAAGAGTTCTAAGTGGTTATTATAGTTTCCACTGGCCGGTAATGTGGACAGGGTTGCCAGAATTCAAGACACAGAAAGACCAATTATCAAGCTGAACCATGTGGGGTGCTGAAGTGGTAAAAGAAAGGTATGTACTTACATAATTTGATGCTTCTTTTAACTTTCTTTAGGACATGACCATAAATTGACCAAGAATTTGAGTGAGCGCATCTTGATAGTATTTGTCAATTGAGGTCACTGCCTAGAAGGTCATTGGTCTGGTATCTGATTGCCAAGAATTTATCACCCTGCATCACAGGAATCCCCAGTCATAGATGCTAGACCTGAACCATTACAAGCCAACAACCAATGTTTACAATTAAACATCAGGGACTTTCAAAATAGACTTATACCAGTATAAGAAGTCGTATAAACCCTTGCATAAGTGGAGTTGCATAAATTAAGTAATCCTTTGTCTGTCACAGCATGATAGCATGATTTTTGGTCAAATGCTGGCCAAATGCAACACACATCATTTTGAGAGCATGCTATCTGCATATACTTACTGCTAATGACCATGTGAAACCATCTTTCTACCCCTTTTGGACTTCCAGGAGTACAATTGATAGGATGTCTATTGTTGTGGCCACTGTTTCAGCTCTCTTCCAAACCTGCTACCTCCAACCTCATCTTCAAGTCCCAAAGTACAGAAGTTTGACAAGCTTGGCCTGGGCATACTGTACCATTTCCTTTGATTTGACAGGGGGTGTGACCCATTACTACGCCGTGCGAAAATTCTCGCATTTTAAGTATCAATATTGCGACTACGAGTGCCGATATTGTATCTTTTAAGGGGAATAAGAGGACTGTAGTGAGCCCTAAACTGTCAGTCAAAGTGCGATATAGCTACTAAAGCTAGATGTGGTGAAATGACTTCGGATTATTATTGATTCAAAGTTATTATGGCCTATGCTAGTCTCGAGATTGTAAAAACCTTCGATAATGACTTGGGACTGATGTTGGTGACTACCGATATTGGGAGGAACAGCATGTCGGACGCTCGACTTGTATATATTGTCACGATCCTAAGGGAAGGGGAAATGTTACAAACGGGAATCAAACCTTCGGCTTAATGCCGAGTTGCCACAAAGCGCACCACATAATGATCTACTTACTGATCACAGGCTACGTCTGGGCTAGGAGTAACTATGCAAATTGAGATCGATGGAAATCTAGAAGGACCGATTGTGGAGGTGTATAATAACCACCTACCCATGTAAAACATCCATTAGATTGGCAATGATTGACGACATAAAGGGTACAACAGAGTTGCCACCTTGATCGAAGGGGTAAAAGCTGTAGATATTGGAGTCTAGAAAGGATTGACGTCCTACTGATACACTGCGGAGATCGGGAATATCATAACTCGGACACAAAGCTGTAGAACAGGCGACCGCAAGTTCCGATATCGTGACCCAAAGAATCAAATGTAAAGAATGGTTGAACAGTTGCGATCGAGTACGATCGACTACAACGTAGAGAGCGAATATTCTGAACCAATGTAGTATTATACATGGACCGAGTACTATATTGAGTAGGACTATACCCAGTTTGGTACTAGAGCATGGACAAAGACATTTAAATAGTTTCTTTTATTATATTTTGTCGGACTCTCAAGTTTAATAGTTTCTTATTTACAGTAGTATAAATAGGGCCGAGGATTGGCGTTGAAAAGACAGATTAGTACTGAGGACACGCAGCTGTGATATTGATCTCTCTGTGGATATAAAGTATCCGGCTTGATCATACCAGTTGTAGTTCCAAGAACATCTAAACCTAAAATCACATTTAAAGTCTGTTACCTTTGGGTTCAGCACCCTATATTGATTGAACAAATTGTGTTATTTGACCTTTGATTGATTTGTGTTGTTACTTGACCATTGCCATTGTGATCTTGTTATTTGACATTTGTTTGACCCATATTGTGTTGCCTTGAACTTGACCAATAGACCTATTGATTGCCTATCTTTGAACCCCACATCCAAACCATCGAAACTTTGAACTTACCTACTACCTATATCGCTGCAAAGACCTTGAAGGGTTCTGTCCTTTCAACTCGCATTACAAAACTTGCTAGATCGTATACCTATACAGACTCACTTTGTGGTGTTTGTTTTGGTGTTGTCTAGTCGCACACAGCAGAATACCGTGACCCTTCAAATAACTACTCCAAAAATGTGAGGTGTGACCAGTGACCTTTTTTTTTGTTAGACAATAAGTACAAGTGGGGGAAGCAAATGGAAGTCTAAACCTCAGTAAACCGGCCAACTGAGAACTCAAATTCACAGACCCTTTTTCGAGTTCATTTTACATACTTTCATACATCGTTTGTATATTACAAAGAGCATTCAATTTTTGGCTTGTTAAACCCTCCGTGACTCCTTAAATTTTTTGTCTGTTAAACCTCTCTGTGACTCTGTGACCTTCATGACTTTTTGATATATTGAAGGGGCCTGTGACGCATGACTATCAAATCAAAGGAAATGGTACAGTATGCTGAGGTCCCAAACCAGTATAACCATTTTATTGACCTACTATGTATCAGGCCATGAGTTTTCAATTTTCTGCTCACCCCAATTGAGCACCATCCAATCTTTTATAATGACTCAAACCACCCACAATCCCCTGTAGAGCTGCAGCTTGCAGCACTGGGTGCAAAAACCCATATTTCTCAGGGAATCACACTGAAAATACAGAAGAAATATGAATTGGATACATGTCTGTATTACCACTGGAAATACACAAAGAAATACAATTTCAATACAGTGATATTACAGGGTCAACAACCTGTAGTGCTGGAAATACAGTATGAACATAACTCTATATTTTTCTTGTAATATCAGTAGAAATACAGACATGTAGCTAATTCATATTTTTCCTGTTATGTCTCTGTAATTCCTGAGAATATACATGTTTTTGCACCCAGTGCAGTCACTCTTTATTGTCTTGGTTACTTTTGGAATGCTGCTTCAATCCCTGTTGTTGCCCACACTGCTGGTTGCTGTGGAGGATCTGTCAAATTGTTTACTGAATGTTGCTTCACAGCAATTGAGTCACTGCATGACATTTTTGTTCAAAAGCTTACACCAGAGGAGAAAGAGGTAGAGAAGAAATGGAAAGATACACAACTAGAGCTCTTCCAGACTTTTCCTGAAATTGGAATACCATTCCACATAAACCAATGGTTCTGTCTTCCAGGTAATTGGCTGATGCTCCTTCAAGAACTTCTTCTAGAGAGAGGAGCAGGTGGAAAAGTTCTTCAAGCAGCTGCATTGGGGAATCATCAAATCTTGGACCTCCTTCTGAAGAAACAAGCAGATGTGAAGGTGACCATATATTAAATGGCTACATCACAATGCTATAAATGACAAAATGATTTACTTATTAGCAGAGCAGATACATCTCAGATTCATTTTATATGTTGTGTCTAAGTAGCCTCACTGGAGTTGCTGTTAAAATGCTGGAAAATAAAACTGATGTGAATGCCCAAGGTGGACTATATGTGAATACTTTTCAAACAACTGCATGTAAAATGTGATAATTTTGGAGCTTAATTTGCAGAATAGAGCAGATGTGAAAGTTCAAGGTGAACAATATGAAAATGCTCTTTAAGCAGCTGTATCGAGTGAGTATCAGAAAAAATCTCCCATTAAAATAATGTATCAATTCCAGCACACTTTGCAAATGGCAAAATCATTCCACCAGTTCCATCTAATTGCACTAATTTCCAGAAAATTTAGGGAAATTCTTCAAATGCCTCTAACCAGGTAATTACGTACAATGCTATGAGATACTCAAAGGTATGTCTTTTTGTATGGACTTGCTAGAAACAGAGAAAGGTAGGCAATGTCATAAGTAAATATCTGCGGAAAACTTTTCACATGGTATGCTGTATCCTGGGGTATCATAGCTGAACTTTGACAGAGGTTTCTGGTCTAGAACTTTTTGAACTGTTATGTAGAGGAGGACCCCTGTTTATCCCTATATAGAGATAAGTGAACCAAATTTTTTCGTTTTTCGTTCTTACTTGAGCTCTCAAAAATTTAACACTTGTTACAAGCTACCATATGTAGCCCGTTGGTGCCTGCCACTGCCGCGCCTTGATTTTAATAGAACGTAGGGGTGAATCCGGATCCGGAGTCACACCCACAACACAGAGTGTGCAACCGGTGGATGGGGACGGGTTCAGGAACCATCAAATCCATAAATACCCTCAACAGTCCGGCATAACTCCTCCGTGTACATGGAACTACTTATGTAGATTTCCCTGTCTCTCAGAGTCCTAGAGTGAATGAGTCTCCGTCCAATGCGAAGTGTAAACCGTACATGCATTTTCCATACGTCCACTCGTACTAAACAACAAAACAAAAAGGAAAGAAAGAACGGAAGGAAGGAAGGAAGGAAAAGATTGTCGTCCTTTTGACTAAAATTAGCACTTCCCTCCTCCCTTCCTCATCAAAATCAATTCCAAGTGAATTTGAAGGTGTCTCCCAAGTTCCTAGGCTCTCTCCGGCTCTTCCCGCATTTAAAGAATGATGGCTATCAGAGATTTATTTGTGGAGTAAATGTTACTGTCCCGGTGTTACATAAATAAGTATGGAGCGGAGAGGCCATAATGTGCACCGCACTGCTTTTGCGTAGATGTATATATGTGTATGTGCTGGATAAGTAACACCAAAAAGAACTTTGCTGTACTGGTGCACACGATGCTTTTTCTGACTGATGTCAAACGGTCAATCATGTCTTGTTGACGCGAAAACGATTATGAATGAGTTCTCGTCTCCGGCTTCCTTTATAATGCCATCTGATCAATCGGAATGCATATATACTACATACGATATCGATGAACTGGGTAGGACTCAAGGAGATCTCTACTATGTTGGATGCGTAAGAGATAGAAATCAATTCTATAGGTGGCTCGACCTTGACTATAGATATTCAAAATCGCACCCAAAGAAAAACAAAACTTCGCTCGTGCATTACCAAATTACTTACTGCAGCTAACTGCGTAGTGCGCACGCCCGTATGTACTGTCCATATGATCAAGGCAAAACGGGACCGGTAAATCCCAAAGATAAAATTAATTTAAACAGGCACAAGGAGGGGTACATAATGACAAAGCCCAAGTGGAGCGAGTCTGGGTACATACAAGGGAAAGGATGATTCGTAGCTAAGGCAGCTAAGGCTCGCCGGACCATGTTTGGATTTGGGGAACATTGATAGCTAAACGTCTAGTACTCAATGCAGCTAGTGCGGTCCGTACCACATATGCTTTATCTTGAGGGGGCTTTGACATTCGAGTGAGGCAGAGCGATTCTCTGGAATCAAAGCCCGCTGTTGATGCTGAGAAGGGTTCTCATCCTTCTCCATCTTTCAATCAGGCCTGCTGTCGGATGTCGGATGCTTCCAGCACTTTGAGGGGTTGTTATTTTAATCGATCAGTTCAAAATCATCATTCATGGATTATTCTATCCAGCAACCCGGATGACGCAATCAACCCCAGCATCAACCGGGTTGCTTATTTAGCAACCCCCAAACTTTCTGGCCGTCAGGCCGGCCTCGTGGTCGGCGACGCCGGGTGTCCGTCAGATAGCATGGTGTCGCCCTTTCTCTTGCTCCTCCATAATTCATCTCCTTCACTTTTTTTTTATCCATAAGACTTAAGGTTGACTTAAGATGTAAATTCATCACATGCGGTTTCATCGTTTCAAGAAAGAATCAAGTTATTTCGAAAGATAGGGATATTTGTCACACGATCGGTGGCGAATTCCACACTTCCGCCGAGCCCTGGTACCTCCTCCTCCCTGAAGTCTCCCTTCATCGGCACCAGTAATGCTTATAGTGGATCTTTTGGGCTATTTACACACTCCTCAATCACTGGCATATGATACTATATGTATAAGGAAATATACGTTTGATCTGTGAGCACCGAGAAATGCCTAGCTGTTCAGTAGTCCAAATTTATCCACAAGATCATATTTGCTTCATGAAAAACAGTGCATGCATTCACGGCACTTATTAGTTTGACAAGATACAGGAAGTTCAACCTTGGCAATAATACTAGTACTGGTTTCTGAATCATCCCCCTCTTTTACATTAAAAACTCTCAACTTGAATTTAGACTGTATCTGCAACGCGGATTTTTGCTCGTTGTTTCTCAATGAGAAATGATACAAATTTACTTAGGCCCTACCTGAAAATCTTGAGTTGGGACTGGGTGGTGCGCACCTGTCACCCAATTTGGTCTAATGCTCAAGCCTCTAAACACCCTAATCTCTCTGAGTCAGATGCCGTGGTGATTTTTTATCAGCCCACTTCCATTTATTTGTACTTACTAGTACTAATCCCTTTCTCTATCCCTTTCCACTGCACATGATCTTGTTTTAAAACTTTTGTCCTACTTGTTGAGTGTCTAGTTTATATTTTCAGGTTGTTTACAGGAGACTACTCCTCAATAATGTGTCTCTACATAGCTCAATAGGAATTGAGAGCCTTCAAGCCAAGTTCAAGGATATCAAAAGGAGCATGTATTTAAGCATACTACTTATACATTTGAGACTTTGAGTAGACAAAAAGTGTTCTATGGTTTTATTTTATCACGGAAAAAATCATTGAGCTCCCAGAAGGAGTGGAAATTGTAATTAAAATTTGAAAGTTACATTACTGCATCCATTGCACAGTTAACTGTAGTAATGAAGTTAGACATTGTTTTGATAAATTTCAGTGCTAAGATTTTGTCAACACACTGGATAATTACTTGAGCCCCACTGAAAGCTTCAACACTCATCGAGAGTTGAACCTGAGCACCAATAAATTCATCTTTGACTCCCAAAAATTGTATAGATTTTGGATAGTATTTTTCCTTGTCGATGCTGGTATGTTCTAAAACCATAGACTGTACTGAATTTACAATGAACATAATCTATCAATCAATTCTGATGTCAAGATATGCACAGTCCGCAAAACCTTCCAAGTTGGTTATAAAACAGTCGATAATATATGTCAAGTGTGTGTATTAAATTCATTTCCAATGCACAGTTTCTCAGTTTCATACAAACTTGAAGAACTCGGAAAAAAGTGCTATCTATAAGGTTTGCATTGTCAGATTTACATACTAGTATGGACAAGTACTGTAACTCCGTGAATGAGAACGATGCTGCACTGGCGGAACTAAGGATAAAATAACGGGGACGGGGACATCACGGAGTGGAAGAGACACCATTTGGTGATGAACACCCGGCGTCGCCGACCACGAGGCCGGCCTGACGGCCAGAAAGTTTGGGGGTTGCTAAATAAGCAACCCGGTTGATGCTGGGGTTGATTGCGTCATCCGGGTTGCTGGATAGAATAATCCATCATTCATACGGGGATATGAATGGCGCCGTTTAAATACGCTCGCAAGAGGACCTTGTGGTTACCTGCAGGGTCAATTCAAAGTCACATCAAATACTTCACACCAGAAGAGGAAAAAAATTCCTCCCAGAGGAATCTTCCGATGACATATAATATATCAAGATTAGTGACATAATGTATGATACAACAAACGATTTTTCGCAATTCAATCAATTTGAGATTCAGTGGGAAAGGTTTTACAATGAATTACACTTGAGTGAAAACAACAGCTGAATCATATCGTAGCATAGGAGTTGAAAATAATGATGATATATGTACATTCAGTATGTATTGTAACTGCCCGGATACAGTGTGTATCAACTCAAGGCTCAGCATCGGCGAAATAGCCTCTGAAAAGACAATTATCAGCTCAGCTGAAATACAGCTACCAATTCAGTTACCGTATTTCAGCCGATGTGACAATTGTCATTTCAGATATCATTTCACTGATGCCGAGCTGTGGGCCGATACACTCTGTATCGGAAAAGGCATCAGATGCATTGAATGTACATAAATCAGTATTGTTTTCATCTCTTCCGCTATGATATATTTCAATGATTGTTTCGACTCAAGTGTACTTTGTTATGATCCACGGTTTTTCATTCTGAGTCTCGACTTTATTGAATTGTAGAAAATCCTTTGCTATATCATATATGATGTTACCAATTTTGATATATCGTGTATCACCGAAACATTCCTCTGAGAGGAATTTTTTCCCTTTCCGGTGTGCTTACTACATATACACATGTCGGGACTCGGGACTCGGGGTGGGATGGGATGAGATGTCTAGAAACCGGTACAGTCCGGTACTACATTGTAGTCAAAAACCTGAAGCGAAATATGGAGATCAACGGTAGACAACCACATATGTATAGCGCCTTCGAGATTGAGTGCGCTCTCAATGAAGGACGAAAAGTGGATCAAGGAAAAAAATAACGAGTTACGGATCATATGAAGCGCGGACGGGATTCGGAGTTACATGGTTTGCTTGCCGAAGATTGCCGGGAGTATAGTTGACAGGTGTGGTTACCGTCTCAAGAGGCGAAATGGAATCTTCATATCGATTCTGGGGCACCACGACGCGTTTTTTCATCAGATTGTGACTTATATAACGGACCGTAGGTACGCTCTTCATCGTCATTACTTTTCTTCTCATTCACCGTTGCCCGTGTTACTAATAGCTTTAGCCTGCGATATCTATTCCACTCCCTGTTTCTCTACGACTACTCCCAGTTGAGTCGTGCCATCCTCGGATCTATCTTCAGGTGAGTCCATACTGTCTAGACTCTCTCCCTTTCTGCCCGTCATCTCGACTTCACCCTGGGACCGATCGTTTGTGGTTTTGTCGCCCTCATCTCTGTCTCCCTTTGGTCCTTCGTGTTCACGAGAGCTCGGTGGCCATGCGAAGCAATGGCACCTTTACTCAGTAGTAATACAATGTTTTTCCCCTAGCGTACGCATTGGCAAAATATGCTATACATAATAAATCTGCGCAAAGAATTAGGAATACAACCACATCTCGGTGACACGCTCAACTAGACTCTCCTCTTCACAAATACTCCTCAAATCTCCCATCCCCATTCCCTTCTTTCCAATATCTCCAATCCCTCTCGGCTTGCTGAATCCAATACCCGAGTTCTCGTTTACAGCCCGAACATCCCGAAGCAGACTCGAAGTTAATGACGCTACTGGCGAGCAAGTGACGTTGTTGTAGAGTCGAGAAGAAGAGGTTGAGGGTTGATGGGGATGAGGCTGAAGTTGGGGGTGTCGGATGATAAGGAGACGATGTGGAAGAAAGAGAGAAAGAAGCCCAACGACTGCTAGGACCACCGAGACCTGCTAGAGTCCCACTAGCACCACCGACGTGGAAGCTCGTACTTGCGAGTCCCATTCTCCCAGCCGGCGATGTCGTTGTTGTAGGAGAGGGACCGGAATTTAAAGACGGTGAATACCCGAACCGAGGTCCAATAACGGAAGTGATCATTGAGTAATGTTCGTACCACGATTTACATCCCTGTTGGGAGAGTTCATTACTTGAGTTGTTATTACTACTGTGCGCGTTGTGTTGGGAATGAATAAAAGACGAAGCGTGATTTCGTTTTGGTCCGAATCGGGTGAACTCTTTGGAAAGGAGGACATGGTATGCTTGTTGATAGGATATCTGTCCGTCGTAGTGGGAAGAAAAAAGGGTTTATTCATCAGCTATGGAGACGGAAGGAAAAGACATCAGACCAAGACGCACCCAAGCACTAAACACATCTGGAGGAACTCGCTGCAACATCGGATACGGAGGAAACTCTAGCGTCGCTTCAGCGCTTTCATTTATTAACTCGGGGTAATTATGTCTGATAGCGTAGAGAAGGACTTCAACTGGTTGGGAGGGGATGTGTTCTCTGATATTGAAGGTTTACATTGTCTTTGGGATAAGTAACGGGTAAAGACCGTGGACAAGAATCGATTACCCACCTCATTCGTACATTCAGAGCGCCCATCGCCGAATAAACGCAATATTTCTCTACGGCCTCTGCTAAGTCTTTGATTACATCGAAGTCAACCTTTCGGAGATCGGGTTGGGGTTGGAGATACATATATTGGAACATGAGGTCGAGGACAGCGGAGGACTCGGATAGGTGGACTATTTCACCGGGTTGAGGAGTGGGAGAGCTGGTGTTGTCGTGGAGTTGAGATGATGAGGATGAGCTGGAAAGAGGTTGTTCTATGGTTCCGTTCAGAGAAGCGGGGGCTCGAGTGGGCGTGGAGGGAGGGACGGTAACTGTAGCACCCGCAGCATCTGCAAACACTTGGGAGTACATTTCGAGGTTACGCCTGTGGACCTTGAATAGGACGCGGTCGGAAGATTGGAGGGTTATGTCGGAGGTAGGGTGGTTGACTAATTCCGAGTCAAGTCAAGTGTGTCCGAAAAGAGCAGATAAAGGAAAGAGGGGAGCGCTCACAGGATTTTGACACCCTCGTGCAGACTTGACTGGAGTCACTTTCGGTGGACATTGTGGGGAAAGGCAAGCAGGGCAAGCAGGCCCTGCGAGGTCCGGGGTAGACATCGATGACAAACAATGACCTAAACTTAGCCTTTGAAAGCTTCCTATTCACTCCGTCGAGTTCCCATTCCTGAGCCTGTACGGTGACCAAATCACGTCGTTTCTGCGAGGATAGACGAATCAGTATATGCTGCTGAGTGACTTGCCTAGGATGTATGAGAGGATATAGTATTAGTAGCCATGGGAGAAGGAAGTCAAGTTCGGACCTTTCAGAATTAGCGAGGGTCGCCTTAGGTCATAGACGACACGTGACTCCCACGAGAACGCTAGATTGGTTCATGATCACAAACCTGAACTCCACGTTTGCGCTGTTTATAGGTCTCAGTTTTGAAGAAAGCCTGAGTGAAGAGAAGAAAGTGATAGAAGGAGCGGGTGAAGGAAAGACGAAGACAGTGGTAGAGACCCAAGTCCTTACTAGTGCTTTTGAGATGATCGGAAGACGACGACATTAATCTGAGAACTGAAGCTAGAAGAAGCGTACTCGCTGGACGTTAACTTAGCGTAAACAATAAGAATAATCATTGATAGTCTGCACGAAGAAAGCAGTAGTGGCTCGTTCGTTATGTGCGAGATGCTTGAATTTTCAAAGTCGAACGGAGATTTTTGACGGCCCAAATTTATGGTGTACTTAGGCTCGATCTCGTATTGGTCCATCACTAATCGATTAATCTACAGTAACAGAGATGACCGTAAAATACTGATGTAAGTCTCACGTCGAGCACGAGCAATGATTAGGAGTAAAGTGGTCCGATGACTTGTCTCCTTGAACTTTGTCGTGGGCGCTTGATTGCTGTGCACAATCTTGGCACAATCTCATTTTCATGTCACTGCCACCAAGTTATCTCCATGGATACTCTTGCGTACTTTTGCCAGTCCAACTTTTCAGACAAATTTACGTGAGTTTTGTTCAGTATATTTCTCATGCTACTTCACGTACTATTCATAAGTTCTATAATGAATGTGCATCTTGTTTTCATCCTACTATCTACTTCTCAACTTCCAGTCTTAACAATAAATGTGCAATCTATAAGCGATGAGCACAGATTTTTGGTCTAAATGAGGGTAGAAGTAAAAAAATACTAGTGAATCATGGTCAGTCTTTTTTTTTTTTTCAAAAAGAAATCTGCCCTCTTGCAGCAGTTCGAAAGACGTAGTCTCTTAGGAAGTTTGTGGTGCCCGGTCTCGCCAAAACCGCATGTCATGCCTCGTGCTTATGAAGTTCTAGAATTGAGGTTTGGATAAAAGAGGATCTTTCCGTGTCGTCCAAACCTTAATTTTTTGACAGCATAAATCACCTAGTCACATGCATTTGGATAATCTTTCAGTTTTCGATCATCAAAGTGTCTGACGCGCATTGACATTAAATCTGAATTACGTGGCCAACAATGAGCGATCCTAGTTCCGCAGCTGGTGATACAAATCACCCATGTGTTAGGTATCACCTCGTTTTTTAAAACTATTGATCATATCAGTATAACTCGTTTTATCTTGTAAACAGTATGCTCAACAATAGCCAGGGCAACACCATTGGGAGCATGGCAGTAAATACCGTCAAAGGAGATCAATACAACTATGGTTCAGGTAAAGGAAAAAACTTGATCATTGCAGTTCATCAGTAATTTGTTGACTTTGAAGTTCTAGAATCTGATATCAAAAAAATCCGGGAATGGCTTGATGCTCCAGACTCATCTTCCAACTATGCCAATGCACGTGGTAAAAGAACAGAAGATACTGGAATGTGGCTAGTCAATGATGTCAGATTTCAGCAGTGGAAAAATAATGGAGGTATTCTCTGGTTACAAGGCCAAGGTTTGGTAGCTTGTCTATATATTGAGAATTGAAACTAAAAGGTTTTCAGCTGGATCAGGAAAGACATTTTTGTGGTTGGTACTCTTTGAATAATCTGGAAAATACAGTATTCACTTGTCTCTCTAGCACAAATGTCATCACCTGCTTGGAGGAAGAACATCAACAAGTGTTCTATCATTATTTTGACACACTAGATGGCAATAAAGGAAAGACCACATATAAGGGACTAATTGCCAGCCTTCTGACTCAAATGGGCACAAACAGCAGTTTTAATCCAGTAGCTCTCAGAACTTTGTTTGAAGCCAATGGGAAGGGTGACAGAAAAATCTCTGTTGACATCATGCAAAAGGAAGTAGTGGAGCTACCAAGGAATTTTTTAGGGGAGACATATATTGTCTTGGATGCAATGGATGAATGTTCAGAAGGGGATGAAGTAGGTAAATTCATTCAGCTTATGCTTAAGGTGGAACATGTGCATATCATGGTTTCATGTCGACATCCCATGTCCCAGTATTTTTCTGATAGTCAGCTTGGTGAAGGTATTGAGATCTCACTGGACAAGGAGAAAAAGATGGAGGATATTGTAAAGCATATAGCCAGGGTTGTAGGTCAGAATGCAAAGCCTTTCAAGGGAATGGAGGATCAGATCAATGAAAGTTTAATGAGTGGAGCTCATGGACAGTAAGTAAAGTTGCGTTGAATAAAGGAAAATAGTACACTGATTTAACAAGGATTCGGTGGGTGGATTGCCAACTTGAAGTGTTGAAAAAGATTGGTACTAGGAGGGGCATTCGAGCAGCACTCAAACAGCTTCCAAAAACCTTGGTGGACACTTATCATCAGGCTTTGGACAAGATTGATGAAATCCACAGAGATGAGGCCAAATCTATTCTACAATGGATCCTGTTTTCATTCAGACCAGTGACTATGGAGATGGCTACAAAAATCTTAGCAATTGATTTGGAAGAGCAGAAATTTTATGAGGAAGATTGTACATCTAACCTGGAACAGACAATTGACAAAGTTGTTCCATCAACATTAGTGAAGGTCATTGATGACTACGATTGGGGGACAAAAGAATTGCAATTGGCTCATCCATCTGTGAAAGAATTTCTTATAGGTCAAATCAATAGTGACTCTGTATTCTATATCAATGACCAGCTGGCACATGAGGCTTTGGCTCAATACTGTGTAATTTATTGGATGGACTGTTGGAATTCTACTGAGAAGGAAATGGTCACAAGGGAGTGCAACTTACTGGGTAGTTATGCCGGATATGCAGCAATTAATTGGACTAAACATGTAGCTATGGTGAAAGAGTGTGAAGATTGGTCAATCTTTCTAAAATTCCTTGATAGGGAGAGGGGATCATATATTCACTGGCTGCAGCACTATGATATGGAGAATGGTATTTTGAGGGGGAGGCCGAGGTATGATGAGAGCGTCTACATTCCAGACTTGTTCTATATTATGTGTCTGAGTGGCCTCTTTGAAGTTGTTGTGAAAATGGTAGAGAAAGGAGTAGATGTGCATACTCAAGGTAGAAAATATGGAAATGTTCTCCAAGCAGCTGCATATGGGAAACATAAGAAAATTGTGGAACTTCTTCTGGAGAAAGGAGCAGATGTGAATGCTCAAGGTGGAGAATACGGAAATGCTCTCCAAGCAGCTGCATGTAGGAATGATGAAAAAGTTGTGGAGCTTCTTCTGGAGAAAGGAGCAGCTGCACATATGGGGAATGAGAAAATTGTGGAGCTTCTTCTGGAGAAAGGAGCAGATGTGACCACTCAAGGTGGACCATACAGAAATGCTCTTCAAGCAGCTGCATATCAGAACAATGGAAAAATCGCAGAGTTTTCTCTGGGGAAAGGAGCAGACGTGAGTGCTCAAGGTGGACCTTATGGAAATGCTCTCCAAGCAGCTGCATATATTGGGAATGAACAAATCATGGAGCTTCTTCTTGAGAAAGGAGCAGATGTGAATGCTCAAGGTGGAAGATATGGAAATGCTCTCCAAGCAGCTGCATGTATTGGGAATGAACAAATC
>ML179058.1:54784-239512 GCA_004369135.1 Dendrothele bispora CBS 962.96 | reverse complement strand
TCCAAGCAGCTGCATGTATTGGGAATGAACAAATCGTGAAGCTTCTTCTTGAGAAAGGAGCAGATGTGAATGCTCAAGGTGGAAGATATGGAAATCCTCTCCAAGCAGCTGTATCTGGGGAGAATCATAAGGTTGTGGAGCTTCTCCTGGAGAAAGGAGCAGATGTGAATGCTCAATGTGATAAAAATGCTCTTGAAGCAGCTATAGATCTGGAGAATGAGAAAATTGTGGAGGTTCTCCTGGAGAAAGGAGCAGATGTGAATGCTCAAGGTGGAGAATATGGAAATGCTCTCCAAATAGCTGTATATAAAGAGAATGAACTAATTGTGGAGCTTCTTCTGGAGAAAGGAGCAGATGTGTATGCTAAAGATGGAGAAAATGCTCTCCAGGCAGCTTTATATCAGGATAATAAGAAAATTGTGGAGCTTCTTCTGCAGAATGGAGCAGATGTGAATGTTCAAGGTGGAAAATACGGAAATGCTCTCAAAGCAGCTGTAAACTGTGGGGATGAGAAACTTGTGGAGTTTCTTCTGGAGAAAGGAGCAAATGTGAATGCTCAAGGGGGAGAATATGGAAATGCTCTCCAAACAGCTGTATGCAGTGAGGGGTGTGAGGAAATTGTGGAGCTTCTTCTAAAGAAAGGAGCAGATGTAAATGCACAAGGTGGACAATATGGAACTGCTCTCCAAGCAGCTGCGTATCGGCAGAATGAGAATGTTGTGGAGCTTCTTCTAGACAAAGGAGCAGATGTGAATACTCAAGGTGGTCAATATGGAAATGCTCTCCAAGCAGCTGTATCTAAGTATTGGATGGATGAGAAAATTGTGGAGCTTCTTCTGGGGAAAGGAGCAGATGTGAATGCTCAAGGTGGAAAATATGGAAGTGCTCTCCAAGCAGCTGTATATTGTGGGAATGAGAAAATTGTGGAGCTTCTCCTGGTGAAAGGAGCAGATGTAAATGTTCAAGGGGGTGAATATGGAACTGCTCTCCAAGCAGCTGTTATTCAGAGGAATGAACAAATTGTGGAGCTTCTTCTGGAGAAAGGGGCAGATGTGAATGTTCAAGGGGGAGAATATGGAACTGCTCTCCAAGCAGCTGTATATCAGAAGAATGAACAAATTGTGGAGCTTTTTCTGGAGAAAGGAGCAGATGCAAATGCTCAATGTAGAAAATATGGAAATGCTCTCCAAGCAGCTGTATATTGGGGGAATGAGAAACTTGTGGAGTTTCTTCTGGAGAAAGGAGCAGATGTGAATGCTCAAGGTGGACAATATGGAAATGCTCTCCAAGCAGCTGCATATCAGAAGGATGAGGAAATTGTGGAGCTTCTCCTCAAGAAAGGAGCAAATGTGAATGCTCAAGGTGGAAAATATGGGAATGCTCTCCAAGCAGCTGTATTTTGGGGGAATGAGAAACTTGTGGAGCTTCTTCTGGAAAAGAGACCAGATGTGAATGCTCAAGGTGGACATTATGGAAATGCTCTCCAAGCAGCTGCTTGTAGTGAGAATGTCAAAATTGTGGTACTCCTTCTGGAGAAAGGCGCAGATGTGAATACTCAAGGTGGACAAATTACAATATGGAAATGCTCTCCAAGCAGCTGCATATATTGAGAACAAGAAAATTGTGGAGCTTCTTCTAGAGAAAGGAGCAGATGTGAATGCTCAAGGTGGACAATATGGAAGTGCTCTCCAAGCAGCTGCATCTGGGCAGAATAAAAAAATTGTGGAGCTTCTTCTGGAGAAAGGAGCAGATGTAAATGCTCAAGGTGGACGATATGGAACTGCTCTACAAGCAGCTGTATATAAGCAGAATAAAAAGATTGTGGAGCTTCTCCTAGGGAGAGGAGCAGAAGTGAATCCTCGAGGTGGAATTCTCCAAGTAGCTGCTTCTGGGTGGAATTATCAAATCTTGGACCTCCTTCTGAAGAAACAAGCAGATGTGAAGGGGACCATATATTAAATGACTACATCACTATGATATACAGAATGACAAAATGATTTATTAGCAGAGCAGATACATTCCAGATTCATACTGTATTGTATCTATAAGTAGCCTTCCTGAAGTCACTGTTAAAATGATGAAAGATAAAGCAGATGTGAATTATCAAGGTTGACTATATGAGAATGTTCTCCAAGCAACTGCACATAGAGAGAATGTGATAATTGTGGAGCTTCTTCTTTAGAAAGAAGCAGATGTGTATGCTCAAGATGGACAAGATGGAAATGCTCTTCAAGCAGTAAGCATCAGGAAAACTCTCCCATTAAAATAACGTATGCCAGCAAACTTTGAAAATGGCAAAATCGTTCCGCCAGTTCCATCTAATTGCACTAATTTCCAGGAAATTTAGGGAAATTCTTCAAATGCCTCTAACCAGGTAATTACGTACAATGCTATGAGATACTCAAAGATCTTTTTGTATGGACTTGCTAGAAACAGAGAAAGGTAGGCAATGTCATCAGTAAATATCTGCGGAAAAGTCGTATGTTGTATCCTGGGGTATCATAGCTGAACTTTGACAGAGGTTTCTGGTCTAGAACTTTTTGAACTGTTATGTAGAGAAGGACCCCCGTTTATCCCTATAGAGAGATAAGTGAACCAGATTTTTTTCGTTTTTCGTTCTTACTTGAACTCTCAAAAAATGAATACTTGTTACTTACAAGCTACCATATGTAGCCCGTTGGTGCCGCGCCCTGATTTTAATTGAACGTAGTAGGGGTTGAATCCGGATCCGGAGTCACACACACAACACAGAGTGTGGAATTTATGGACGGGGAGACGGGTTCAGGAACCATCAATTGATCAAATCCATAAATACCCTCAACAGTCCCGGCATAACTCCTCCGTGTACATGGAACCATGTATGTACGTTTCTCTGTCTCTCGGAGTCCTAGAGTGATCGAGTCTCCATTTCATGCGGCCCCGATATGCAAACCGGCCATGCATTTCCATACGTCCACTCGTAGCCAAAAAAGAAAAGGAAAGGAAGGAAGGAAGGAGGGAAAGAAGGAGGGAAAGAAAAGACTGTCGTTTCGAGGCAACTCTCCCGACTAAAATTAGCTGTTCCCTCCCTCCTCCCTTCCTCATCAAAATCAATTGCAAGTGAATTTGAAGGGTGTCTCCCGAGTTCCTAGACTCTCTCTGGCTCTCCCCGCATTTAAAGAATGATGGCTATCAGAGATTTATTTGTGGAGTAAACGTTACTGTACCGGTGTTAAATAAATGTATGGAGTGAAGGGGAGGGCCATGTGCATGTGCACCGCACTGCTTTTTGCGTAGATGTATAAATGTGTATGTGTAGTCCATACATACGTACCTATGGCTACTTGGGTAAAGTAACAAAAAAGAACCATGAAAGTTTGTAGTATCTGGCACACACGATGTTTTTTCTGACCGATGTCAAACGGTCAATCATGTCCTGTTGACGCGAAAATGATTATGAAGTCATTTGTGGGATCTCCGTCTTCGTTTATAAATTACATATAATGCCACCTGAATACTACATACGATATCGATGAACTGGGAAGGACTCAAGGAGATCTCTACTATGTTGGATGTGTAAGAGATAGAAATCTATTCTATAGGTGGCGAGACTTGACTATACATATTCAAAATCGTACCCAAAGAAAAAAGAACTTTGCCCGAACCAAATTGCTTACTGCAGCTAATAGTAACTGCGCAGTGCGCACGCCCGTATGTAGTACGTCCATATGATCAAGGCAAAACGGGATCGGTAAATCCCTAAAATAAAATCAATTTAAATAACGCACAAGGAGGGGTATATAATGACAAAGAAAAGCCCAAGTGGAGCGAGTCTGGGTACATACAAAGGAAAGGATGGTTCGTAGCTAAGGCAGCTAAGGCTCACCGGACCATGTTGGGTTTTGGGGAACGTATGTATTAGTACTCAATGCAGCTAGTGCGGTCTGTACCAGATAAGTATGCTTTATCTTTAGGCGGTCTTTGCAGTCTGAACGAAGGTTGAGCGATTCTCTCAGATGATCAAAAGCCCGCTGGCGCGCTGAGAAGGTTTCTCATCCTTCAATCAAGCCTGCTGTCGGATGTCGGTTGTTTCCAGCACTTTGAGGGGTTGTTATTTTGATCGGACAGTTCAAATCATCATTCAAACGGGGATATGAATGGCGCCGTTTTAAATACCCTCGCAAGAGGACCTTGTGGTTGTCTGCAGGGTCAATTCAAAGTCACATCAAATACACATGTCGGGACTCGGGACTCGGGGTGGGATGGGATGTGGGATGGGATGTAGAAGCCGGAACAGTCCGGTACTACATTGTAGTAAAATACCTGAAGCGAGATATGGAGATCGACACAACTACATATGTACAGCCCCGAGCTTGAGTGCGCTCTCAATGAAGGACAAAAAGTGGAATCAAGGAAAAAATAACGAGTTTACGGATCATATGAAGCGCCGGGTGGCTACAACCTCTTTAGGGACGGGAGAGTCACATGGTTTGCTTGCCGAAGATTGCCGGGAGCGTAGTTGACAGGTGTGGTACCGTCTCCAGTGTTGAAATGGGCCCTGAATCCATTCGTTTCATATCAATTCTGGGGCCCCATGACCCGTTTTTTCATCAGATTGTGACTTGAATAACGGACCGTGGTACGATATAAGTCTACTGAGTGACGCTTGGGTTGGCTTGTTTCCCCGCGCTCTTCTTTCTCCACTTATCGTGCATAGAAGGATTTCGTGTTCACCATGGGCAAAGGGGTACGTCCTTTTTTCTTCTTTCTTTTTCTATGTTTTATAGCTTTCTAATGGCAATACTGGGTTCATTTCCTTATAGTACAACGCACGCATCGCGTCCAGCCCCGTATGTGCCATCAATTGCTTGGCTTTTCTTGTCCTGACCTGACCTTCTTTCTCTCGAAATAACTACTCCTTCGTGAACAGTACATCGTAGGTTCGTTCGCATGTATCGGTGGTGGTCTCTTCGGTCTGGACATCTCGTCCATGTCCGGAGTGTTGGACGTAAGTCTTTTGCACAACACATAACGCTCTTTGCCTGTACCTCTCTCCCTGACAACCATCCCTTAGAATAACTTTTACAAGAACCAATTCGGCAATGTTAGTTCCTAGCTACTTGTTTTTTCTCTCTTTCGTGCCAGTACTTATTGTACTTGTGTAGCCTGGAAGCTCAGCGCAAGGAGCCATCGTCGCAGCAATGCCTGCCGGCTCGTTCTTCGGTGCTTTACTCGTCACCCAACTCGCCGACAGACTCGGTCGTAAAAAGTCCATCATGCTTGCTAGTTTGATTTGGGTTCTCGGTTCCATCCTTCAATGTGCTTCCGTCGTACGTCGTCCCCACTCTCCCCCGCATCTAACGTTTTCCTTTTGCTCACTTCTCCATTCCTATTCTACAAACTACTTAGAACCGAGGTATGCTCGTCGCCGGCCGTGTCATCTCCGGTATCTCTGTCGGTATCTCCAGTACCGTAGTCCCCATCTACCAATCCGAAATCACCGCCCCTGCTATCCGTGGTCGCATGGTCTCTCTCCAACAATGGTCCATCACTTGGGGTATCCTCATTCAATACTTTATTCAATTCGGTTGCTCCTACATCAATGGAAAGGCCTCTTTCCGTATTCCTTGGGGTCTTCAGATGATTCCTGCTCTCATTCTGTTCGCTGGAATGCTCTTCTTCCCTGAATCTCCTCGTTGGTTGCTTGATCGCGAGAGGTATGTGTTTTGTGTGTTTCGCTTCCCTTCCCCACATCGTTTGAGGTTGACGTTCCCGATGGACTAAAATTAAAACTAAATTGAAACCTTTGATAGGGATGACGAAGCACTAACCATTCTCGCTGACCTGCACGGTGGTGGTGACAAAAATAACGAACTCGTGAGACTCGAGTTTGAGGAAATCAAACAACAGGTGTGTGTTGCGGGGTCTTCTTCCTTTTTTTGATTAGCTTCTCCCGTCTATCTTCGGTGACAACTTCCTTCGATGACAATTCTACATTCTTTCATTTGCAAAACTTACCCCAACGGCATCTATCTATTTCTCAATCTGTCAAACTCTAATTGATTTCGAACCGTATGACTTACGACTCCCAAAACTTGCCAGGTCATCTTCGAAAGGACAGAGGGAGCCAAATCTTACCTCGATCTCCTCAAGCCTGGGAACCCTCGTCGTGTGTTCTTGGGATGCAGTCTTCAGATGTGGTCTCAACTCACCGGAATGAATGTCATGATGTACGTATTACTGTCTTACTTGTCAAAACCCACTTCTTCTTTTCTGTTTTTGTTCTACTTTTCGTGATCTCGAACTATAATTGACCTTCGTTATTCATATAGGTACTACATCGTCTACGTGTTCCGGGGAACTGGTTTGACAGGTACCCGCAGCAACCTCATTGCTGCTGTGAGTATTTTTAGCTTCTCTCTCTCCCTCTGTCTGTTTCTTTTTCTGAATAACCACTGACATCACCCACTTGTGACCGATCCACTTCACAGTCCGTCCAATACGTCCTCAACGTCGCCGCTACCGTTCCCGCAATCATCTACATCGACAAATGGGGTCGTCGTCCCATGTTGATTCTCGGTACTCTATTCATGGGTTTCTTCCTTTACCTCGTCGGTGGTCTTCAAGCTAGGTTCGGACATTGGGGTGTTGTTGATAATTCGAGTAAGTAACAACTTACCTTCAACGAAGTGAGTCGTTTTACTGATAACGATACTCGCTTTCAATAGACGTCTGGGTCATCGAAGGCCATGATTCCGCTACTAAAGGTATCATTGTCTGCTCGTACCTCTTCGTCTGCTCTTTCGCCGTCACTATGGGTCCCATCTCTTGGACTTACCCCGCTGAAATCGTAAGCTTTCCCTCCTTATATATCCCGTTCCCGCACTAAACCCATCTTCGCCTTTCTTTCCTCCCACCTCCACCCAACACACAGTATCCCCTCAAAATCCGTGGAAAAGCCGTCTCCCTAGCCACAGCCTCCAACTGGATCTTCAACTTCGCTCTCGCATGGGCCGTACCCCCAGGTTTCGAACACATCGCATGGAAAACCTACTTCATCTTCGGCACTTTCAATTTCGCCGCTTGCGTTCACATCTTTTTCATGTTCCCCGAGACCGTGGGTAGGACCTTGGAAGAAGTGGAAGACATTTTCGCTGCTGGACATGTGTACTCTGCTTGGGCTATTGGGAAGGATGTTGGTAAGAAGACGCTTGGTGATGTTGTGGGTCATGATAAGTTGCATGCTACGGAGTCTTTGGAGGAGAAGCAGTCTGCTTAGACTACCTTTCTACTCGCGTGCATCTTTTCTTTGTTTTTGACCTTGATGTGTGATGTGGGGGGATAAAAGGCTTTTTCAGGGTAGATAGAGGTTTATCTTCTCTACGTTGTTTGACGTTGATGTTTTTTAACGCTTCTCACTATGTACTATTCATGACCCTTGTTCTTATATTCTTTTTTTTCGATTCATTCTTGTGTAACGAAAAGAAAAAAAACAACGCTAGTTTTTATATTCTTTAACTTGGGATTCGATCAGATTTTGTGAGCAACTGAAGCTTGAAGGACTCTCGACAACTATTTTTGCCTGGCAAGGAATCGAGAGATGTCTGTACGTGAAGTCATTGTCCAAGTTCGCCACTGCTCTCACTGCTCTCATTGTCTGCATACACCTTGCCTGTCTCATAACAAAACAATAGTAGACATTCTCATGGAATACGGTGAATTAATCATGACTCCAACTGCAACCATGGAGAGTAGCACTGTTTATTAGCACTGTTTGTATAGCCACCTTCGGATCTAGGTAGCAGGTTAAATTTCTACTCCCACTTCTTGATAACTCGTGAAGCGGGGGACTGATCCGATTTTCAGCTCATGTGTAGAACTGTTCTTGCCTTGCAAAGAATCAGAAGCGGGAGATATCGGTATATAGTAATAATATAGTCGAAGTTTGCCACTACTTACTCTCCTGTCTATAACACCCTCGCCTGTCTCATAACAGACATCTAACGGAATATAACACTAAGACGACGGTGAATTCATTACAATCCCTATCATGGACAGCTGTGCATATGTAAGTATGATACGAACCCACCTGCGGATCTAGTCAGTAGGTTTAATTTCTATCCTTCCACTTCTTGATACCTCGATATCTAGTTCTATCCACGGGCATCAACATGCAGGTAAGCTTCTAAGTACTAGCATCTATCTAAGAATATCTTCTTTTTTTTCCTCTCAAACGCCGCCGCCACCTCATGCCAGTGTATGTATACTTATAGCATCATGGCTTTCATGTCTGCTCAGGTGGTTTCCTTCTCAACAGAGGTCCGAACGCACCAAAGTGTCAAAGCTACAATAAAAACGCCGGTTCTTTTCGGTTGCCGGATCGATATTGCAATGCATCAAACTTTGTGTCAGTGTCAATAACATTGGTTCTTCGAAATAAGAACAGGAAATTTGAGCCCGGATAAGTGTTTGAAGATGAGTATAATTCTATCGGCTTTATGTTAGAGAAGAGGGATATGTGAAAGTCAGAGGGAAGGGAGAGAACCTCAAAATAGTACCAAGATAGTCTGATGACTTCTCAGGGGGGCTTGCGAGTAGTGGCTGTCAATTGATTATTAATTGATTATTGGACTAGACAAACATCGTCCGAGACGCATGCTTCCTAGTAGGAGCACTGGTATTTGAATATTAGAAAGTGACTGACAAATACACATGCGTCAGGATGAGTTACTTGACTGTAAAGTACAATTTACACAGGCAAAGTTCAAGCTTTCCATCTTGATCGCTTTGATGTTTGAGGCACAAAATTTGCATAACTATTATAATTGACATGAAACTGCTTTTTTTCCATCCACAAATCTCAGTCAAGCTTCCCGATTGTGAAATCGGATCATACATACAGTAATTGATTATTTACTTAGCCTTCCGGTCGATTTTATCCTTAATCATTACACAAGTTTTGAAGTATCGGCTTGCCATGATAAGTAGTAGTCTCAGTCAAGCTTCCCGGTTACGAAATCAGTACAGTAATTGATCATTTAGATCTGTTTATTACTATACAAGCTTTCCAAGTACTATCGGTTTGCCATAATAGCATACAGTCCCTTGCATTGACATGGCCGAATGCCCGGTGACTCTGGAAAGCTTCCAATGATCCCCACAAGCTTGAATAAAGATGAGTTCTACGAATCGCAATCAAAGTTGAGCCGTCCGACCCGATAGCTTTTGTTCTATTTTCTAGGCCTTCAAGGGGAGTGCATCTGGATCTTGTGCACCTTGACATTCAACATCTGGTACCTCTAACTTGTCTTCTTTGTCATACTGACACCAGTAATAAATGACCTGTAAAAGCACTAAAAGTGCGAGGAAGACACTGCCTCCTACTACACCTCCAATGAGAGCAGGTATATTGATTGAGTACTTTGAAGAATCATCGGGAGAAGAACGGTCCCCTTCAGTGCCAGTTGTTGCAGTGCTCGGATGCTCAATACCTAACTGATCCGCTACCCGTTTTGAAGGTAGGTATTCCCTATGTAGCATATTCTTTTAGGCCCCGCACGCTAAGCATGAAGATCGAGTCTATCAGTTCTTCGGCGATAGCAGATCCGGCCAGGTACACATGCCTGTCTGATCCGATGGATGTGGACCGAGACTGTTTTAACCTTGATAATCATTCACCATGTTTTGAATGAAAAGATTAGTGTATCGTGACTACGCGTTTTGAGGCAATAAAATTTTTACTACCTCTCGAGTGAAACTTTGGCAGATCTAGATATGGTTCAGACCCGTATTCTCTTGATGATCTCTCGAGTAATATTGACACTCACAGCTTTATCAATATATTTAGATCTTCAAAGTGATTTGATTCCCGCGTGTTAGCTCCCGGAGGGGGAGTTGTTATCGTTAATGTATAAATTCGCTCTTTCTCCGAGATACGGTTCGGATTGTATGCCGCTGATTGTTTGGGTTCGGCCTGTAAACATGATCGGACTTTTTGCCTTCAACCTCAAGTGAAAAAAAAAACCAGAAAGACTTACAGACACAAACCACTAGATATGTATGTCAACGCTCCAAAACAGATTATGTTTGTGGTCGCAAGTCTCATTTCCCCAAGCTAATGAAAGAATTAGTTCCAGTGAACATGACGACACTGTAAAGGTTACTTACCAATTTATAAAAAACTGTGATTTTTTGCGTGTGCTGTAAGTTTAGAGCGACTCGTGGTAAGAAGAGTTGAGGAATCCTATGCAAAACAAGAGGGGGAAAAGACGGGGGGGGCCGCATACCGCAAAATGAGCTATATGAGCTGTTGGGCATCTCGTTGGTATTAGATTCTGATGTATTATATGCCCTGACTATTACAATACTAAGATGTGCTGCTATGTTGCATGTAGTGTGACGGCCCGGGTTCGGGTCAGTCGTTTAATGATTGGTGATGATCAGCTCAAAACAGGACTACAGCAAATCGCGTTATCACTCTTTGTGGCTTGATAGTTAAACAATCAATCTCCGAGATTGATACACTTTAGTTCCTAGGTCGAGATACTACAGGAGCTGTCCCACGCTTCTATGTAATTTATCCAATACTCTACAATTTTTCTTCGGTCGCGCCGTAAGATTTATTGCTCTAGTAATTCATGGTGCTGGTACAGGCCACCTCATAAATATATTTTTTAGTGTCTGTAGAAGTACGAGAGAATTATACATAATGTTAATCTATCTTCAACTCATAAGTACATATACTCTATCATTCCGAATTACGCCAGCTGCTCTGACATCTGGACCTCAATTAAGTACTTTGAAACAATCTCCTACAGCTTTGATTCAACAGCATCTTTTCCACTGATCGCTGCGTTGTATTTTAGCACACTTTGTAGCTTGTTAATCATATTCATGAAGTTGAGGTAGCCACTCACGCGAAATCAAGAGCCTGCTGGAGATTATGGATGTCTTGTCCTTACTAAACTCAGGCTGGTTCCCATATGTATTATCCATTTAGAAAAGCCTTCATGATTGTTCACACAGGTTATACTTGCCATGCACAAGCAAAGGCTCACTCCCTTTGACCACTAAAGTGCAGCAAGGTTGCAGTTAAAAATCAAACTCTGTTCATGGTGCCTGCTGGGAAGGTAGAAATAATCACCAAGTTAGCTACTGCTGGACTTTGGCAAAAGCCTGCAAGAGTATCCATGGAGATGTTCAGAGACATCATGAGAGTGTATACTGATGAAAATTGCTGACCAATAGAGGCAGTGGGTTCATGATTCAAATGGTTATGGAACTGCATCTAATCTCTGTCTCTGGCAGGAGTCAAGGGATGGTAAAAAGCAACAGAACATACTGTAGCTTTTCATTCAACTCACTCAATGTTCAAGTTTGTTATAACTTATCATTAACAGTTGAGCAAATATAAACTTCATTCACTCATAGGGCATCATGATGTGTGTCCACAAAAAATTCACTTTTTGCTTACAGTTTTCAGATAGTATAGTATAGTGTAGGCCTTCCTCTTGCCTTCATTGCTTAATTCTTACATCTGCTCACATGTAAGTGATATATTAAGGACAAAAAGATAGAAATTTTGTACTGTTCAACAGAAAAATTACAAGTGTGACACACTTGGTAAGGATTTCACTCATGAGGCTCCGTTAATGAGAGCACCACCCAATATCAACACATTTTGACAAAGTGCATGATGCATGACATGCAAATTGAATGAAATGCTACAGTATGTACATAGACTGTTTGCATGGTGCAGGGCTAAAGAGATCTTTCAATTGATTCTTAACAGTTTGTATAAAGGACAGACCTTGGAGAAAGCATGACTGAACTGGTTTTATGATTGGGACAAATGATTTGATTTGAGAAAAATGTGAAATATAGAAAGGATTTGGTTCTGTAATGACAGGGCTCAATAACAAAGGACTCGGTCAATAACAAAGGACTCGCATCTGTTTCTTCCCCCAGATTTTTCAAAAGGCATCCATGCATCAGCCTTTGGCATCCTTAAGAGCAAATCAATAGTTTGCACTGTGAATGTCTACACCTGATCCCTTTCCCTGAAGAGGGTCCACAATTTTTTTGTCTTCTCCAGATGCAGCTGCTTGGGGAGCATTTCCATATTCTTCACCTGGCACTTCAGGCACACCCCTAGGGTACGAACCTAGGTTTGTCTGTTGGGACAGAAGTACATCCTGCGGGGTCAAAGTCCTGGGGAGTACCCCCTACACACAAGGGGAGTCCCTTCACCTGCTAGGAATTTGCCTGGGAAATCCCAATCAAAGTGGGACTTCCTAACTTGTCACATGTCACTCTATATGAAGATTTTTGATATGCTTTGTCTGCTCTATTCACATTTGATCCTTTCTCTAGAAAAACCATTACAATTTGTTCATTATTTTTATATGCAGCATATTTCCCCCCGTGAGCATTCACATCTGGCTCTAATTCCAGAAGAAGCTCCACAATTACTTCATCTGCCTTATGTATAGCTGCATGGAGAGCATTTCCATATTCTACACCTTGAGCATTAACAGAGGCTGGTCCTTTCCACAATAGATGCTTTAAAGTTACCTTATTTCCTGAAAAATCAACTGCTCAGAGATCCTTTCCATCTGCTCCTTTCTCCAGAAGAAGCTCAACAATTTTATCATTCTTCCCATATGCAGCTGTCTGGAGAGCAGTTCCATATGGTCCACCTTGAGCATTCACATCTGCTCCTTTCTCCAGAAGAAGCTTGACAATTTCTTCATTTTTTCTATACACAGCTGTTTGGAGAGCATTCCCATATTTTCCCCCATGAGCATTCACATCTGCTCCTTTCTCCAGAAGAATCTCCACAATTTTTTCATCCTCATTATATACAGCTGCATGGAGAGCACTTCCATATCCTGAACCTTGAGCATTGACATCTGCTCCTTTCCCCAATAGATACTTGACAATTACTTGATTCCCTGAAAAAACAGCTGCTCGGAGTGCATTTCCATATGGTCCGCCTTGAGAATTCACATGTGCTCCTTTCCCCAGGAGAAGCTTGACAATTGATTCATTCTTCCTATATACAGCTGTTTGGAGGGCATTTCCATATGGTCCACCTTGAGCATTCACATGTGCTCCTTTCTCCAGAAGAAGCTTGACAATTTTTTTGTTTTTCCCATATGCAGCTGTTTGGAGGGCATTTCCATTTGGCCCACCTGGAGCATTCACCTCTGCTCCTTTCTCCAAAAGAAGCTTGACAATTCTTTTATTCTCCCTGTATGCAGCTGTTTGGAGAGCATTTCCATAGTGTCCCCCATGAGCATTCACATCTGCTCCTTTATCCAGAAGAAGCTCCACATGATTCTCATGCTCATTATATACAGCTGCATGGAGAGCATTTCCATATCCTACACCTTGGGCATTGACATCTGCTTCTTTTTCCAATAGATGCTTAACAATTCTTGTATTCCCTGCAAAAATAGCTGCCCGGAGAGCATTTCCATATTCTCCACCTTGAACATTTACATCTGCTCCTTTCTCCAAAAGAAGCTCAACAATTTTGTCATTCTTCCTACATACAGCGGTTTGGAGAGCATTTCCATATTTCCCCCATAGAGCATCCACATCTGCTCCTTTCTCCAGAAGAAGCTTAACAATTTCTTCATCCCCCTTATATACAGCTGCATGGAGAGCATTTCCATATCTTGCATCTTGAGCAGTGACATCTGCACCTTTCCCCAGTAGATGCTTGACCATAACTCTACTCCCTGCAAAGACAGCTGCTTGGAGAGCATTTCCACATTTTCCCCCTTGAGCATTCACATCTGCTCCTTTCTCCAGGAGAAGTGCCACAATTTTTTCATTCTTCATATATGCAGCTGTTTGAAGAGCATTTCCATATTTTCCCCCTTGAACATTCATCTCTGCTCCTTTCTCCAGAAGAAGTTCCACCATCTTTTTGTTCTCCCTATCTACAGCTGCTTGGAGAGCATTTCCATATGGTCCACCTTTACTGTTTGCATCTGCTCCTTTCTCCAGAAGAAGCTCCACAATCCTTTCGTTCTTCATACATGCAGCTGCTTGCAGAGCATTTCCATATTGTCCACCTTGAGCATGCACATCTGCTCCTTTCTTCAGAAGAAGCTCCACCATCTTTTCATTTTGTCTATATACAGCTGTTTGGAGAGCATTTCCATATTTCCCCCCTTGAGCATTCCCATTTGCTCCTTTCTCCAGAAGAAGTTCCACAATCTTTTCATTCTGTCCATATACAGCTGCTTGGAGAGCATTCCCATATTTTCCACCTTGAGCATTCACATTTGCTCCTTTCTCTAGAAGAACCTCCACAATTCTTTCTTCAGCCCTATATGCAGCTGCTTGGAGAGCATTTCCATATTCTCCACTTTGAGCATTCACATCTGCTCCTTTCTCCAGCAAAAGCTTCACAATTTTTTCACTGGTTCTATATGCCGCTGCTTGGAGAGCATTTCCATATTGTCCACCTTGAGCGTTCACATCTGCTCCTTTCTCTAGAAGTAGCTCCACAATTATGTCATTCTTCCCATATGCACCTGCTTGCAGAGCATTACCATATTGTCTCCCTTGAGCATTCACATCTGCTCCTTTCTCCAGCATTTCCACAGCAGCTTCAAAGAGGCCACTTAGACACACAATATAGAATGGATCTGGAATGTATCTACTCTGCTCATACTTCATCATGTCTGTCTCTATATCATAGTGATGTCGCCAGTTGATATATGGTCCGCTCTCCCTGTCGAGGAATTTTACAAAGATTGACCAATCTTTGCACTTTTTCACTAAAGCTGCATGTT
Source organism: Dendrothele bispora CBS 962.96 (assembly GCA_004369135.1). Classification (NCBI taxonomy): domain Eukaryota; kingdom Fungi; phylum Basidiomycota; class Agaricomycetes; order Agaricales; genus Dendrothele; species Dendrothele bispora. Next base: position 224,723 of record ML179058.1, on the reverse strand, counting down.
TAATCCAATTCTTTGCTGCATATTGGGCATAACTACTCAGTCTCAGTGTGTACTCTGCTACTGCTTTTTCTGTGTATTTTTCACAGTCCATCCAATATATTACACAGGATTGAGCCAAAGCCTCATGTGCCAGCTGGTCATTGATATAGAATATAGAATCACTACTGATTTGACCCATGAGAAACTCTTTCACAGATGGATGAGCCAATTGCAATTGTTGGTGTGAGTTATAATTTCTATCAATGACCTTGACTAATGTTGATGGAACAACCTTGTCAATTGTATATTCTAGCTCAGCTGTACAATCTTCCTCATAAAATTTCTGCTCTTGGACATCAATTGCCAAGATTTCTCTAGCCATCTCAATAGTCACTGGTCTGAAGGAAAACAGTATCCACTGTAAAATGGACTTTGCCTCATCCCTGTGGACTTCATCAATCCTTTCCAAAGCCTGATAATAAGTGTCTGCCAAGGTTTTTGGAAGTCGTTTGAGTGCTGCTTGAATGCCCCTTCTAGTACCAATCTTCTTTAACACTTCAAGTTGGCATTCTACCCACCGGATCCTTATTCATATAGTAATGTCAGTATACTATTTCTCATTATTCAATGCAGCTTTACTTACTGTCCATGAGCTCCATTCATTAAACTTTCTTTAATCTGATCTTCCATTTGTGTCAATAGTCTTGTATCCTGCCCCACAACTCTGGCTATATGCTTCTCAATATCCTCCATTCTGTCCTCCTTGTCCAATGAGATCTCAATATTTGCACCAAGCTGACTATCAGTAAAATACTGGGACATGGGATGTCGACATGAAACCATGATATGCACATGTTCCATCTTAAGCATAGCCTGAATGAATTTAGCTACTTCATTCCCTTCTGAGCATTCATCCATAGCATCCAAGACAATATATGTCTCCCCTAAAAAGTTTGTTGGTAGCTCCACTATTTCCTTTTGCATGCTATCAACAGAGATTTTCCTGTCACCCTTCCCATTGGCTTCAAACAAAGTTCTGAGAGCTGTTGGATTAAAACCTCTGTGTGTGCCCATTTGAGTCAAAAGACTGGCAACCAGTCCTTTATATGTGATTTTCTCTTTATTACCATCAAGAATGTCAAAATAATGATAGAACACTCCTTGATGTTCTTTCCCCAAGCAGGTGATGACATTTGTGCTAAGCAAATCAATAAATACTGTAATCTTCAGATTATTCGAGAAGTACCAACCACAAAAATGTCTTTCCTGATCCAGCTGAAAAGTTCTTAGTTTTTAGTGCTCAATATATAGATATATTACCCAACCTTGGCCTTGTAACCAGAGAATCCCTCCATTGTTTTCCCACTGCTGAAATCTGTCATCGTTGACCAGCCACATTCCTGTATCTTCTGTTCTTTTATCATGTGCATTGGCATAGTTGAAAGATGAATCTGGAGCATCCAGCCATTCCCGAATCTTCTTCATATCGAATTCTGGAGCAAAGTCAACAAATTACTTATGAACTGCAATGATCAAGACTTTTGCTTTACCTGGACCATAGATGTGTTGATCTCCTTTGACGTTATTTACTGTTATATTCCCAATGGTGTTGCCCTGACTATTGTTTAACATACTATTTCCAAGATAAGATGAGTTATACATTAAGTATCAATAGCGTAAACAGAGGTAATACCTAACAAATGGGTGATTTATATCACCAGTTGCGGAGTCTGGATTGCTCATTGTTAGCCACGTAATTCAGATTGATGTCAATGCGTGTCAATACTTGATGATCGAGAACTGAAAGATTATCCAAATGCATGTGACTAGGTAATTTATGCTGTCCAGAATTTAAGGTTTGGACGACACGGAAAGATCCTATTCCATCAAAACCTTAACTCCAGAATCCTCCATCATATATGATGCCTACGAGGCGTAAAATGTGGTTTCGGTCAGACTGTATAAGCACCAGTGACCACGGACTTGTTAACCGACTATGTCTTTTGGGCCCCAGGGGGCGGATTACGAGGTCGACTTAGTCTTTAAATTCACAGGATCGCAGTGCACTTTACCACGAGTTAAATCCATTTGGTGCACTTGGCAATCCGGCATACATTTGAAACCTCGTACCTGCCGCGCGTGAAGCGACGGCCCTCTTCCTTCATTTCTTTTTTAAAAACCCAACTATTAGGATTCACTAGTACTTACTTTTGTTCTTTTATCCTCATTCAAACTAAAAATTGAGATTTGTGTTCTAGTAGCTTAAAGATTCTCTTACCGAATTCATTTCCATTGTTAAGACTGGGACTGGAACTATATGAGAAATAGAAACTAGAATGAAAACAAGATGCACACTTATCATAGAACTGATGAATAGTTTGTGGAGTAGCATGAGAAATACTTTGAAGATACTGAACAAAACTCGCTGAAATTTGTCTGAAATGTGGCAAAAGTACGCAAGAGTATCAATGAAGATTTAACCGAAATAACCCGATGGCGGCGAGATTAAAATAGGATGGTGCACAGCATTCAAGAACCAACAATGTTCAAGCAGACGAGTCAGACTACTTTTGCTCCCAATCATGCTTGTGCTCGCCGTACAACTCACATCAGTGTTTTGCGGTCTTTGTATATAACAGTGTAGTACTAATCTCTAACAGCGATCGACCAATACGAAATCGAGTCTAACGCCGCCGTACGGTACTGGCAAGTTTGGACGCCCTCAAAAATCTCCATTCAGAATTCAGACATCTGGCACATAATGAATGAGTCACCATTGCTCTCTTTGCACAAACTATCAACAATTGGTCTCTTGTTTACGCTAGGTTAATGTCCAGCGGGTATGCTTCTTCGAGCTTCAGCTCTCAGATCAATGTCATGTTCCACAGTAGTAACTAGTTAAGGACTCAGTGAAAGATCCCCTCTGTCACTGCCTTTATCTTTCCTTCACCCACTTCTTCCATCACTTCCTTGTATTCTCTCAGATCTTCTCTAAAACTATAAAACAGCAGGAACATGACGGCGAGTCCAGGGTCATGGAACATGGCCCAGTTTCCCTCACGAGAGTCACGTACCTTGCCAAAGGGTCCGCATTTGACATCCTTCTCCCATGGCTATTATGTCCCCTCGTATGTCCTGGGCCAAGTCCCTTAGCAGCATATACTCATGAGATTGATTTGATTCTTCTATCCTCGCAGAAGCGACACTGTACAAGCTTGAGACCCGATGAAGTGAATAGGGAGGCTAGGATATCAGATGAGTGTTTTGTCATCACTTCAAGGTTCACAAGCGTAACCTCGAAATGTACTCCGAAGTGTTTGCAGATGCTACGAGTGCTACAGCTACCGTTCCTACTTCCATGCCCACGCCTACCTCTCCGAACTGGAACCGTAGAACAGCCTCTTTCCAACTCATCGTCGTCTCAAATCCACGACAACACCAACTCTCCTGCTCCTCGATCCAGCGAAGTAGTCCATCTATCCGAATCTTCCGCCATTTGTTTCTCGAACCCGATCTACGAAAGGTCGACTTCGATATAATCAAAGATCTAGTAGATGCCTCAGAGAAATACTGTGTTATTCGGCAATGGGGCTTTCAATGTACGAATGAAGGCAATCAATTCTTGTCCATGATCTTTACTCGTTACTCATCCCAAAGAACAACATAAACCTTTAATGTCAGAGAACACATCCCTCTCCATCCCGTTGAAGTCCTACGCTATCAGACATAATCACGACGAGTCGATAAATGAAAAAGCTGAAGGTACTTTGGAGTTTCCTCCCACCCGATGTTGCAGAGTTCCTTCAGAGGTATTTAGTGCTTTGGTGTGTTTTTTTGTGTCTTGACGTCTTTACTTCCCTCTTCATACCTAACAAACGGACGGCTTTTTGTTCCCTTCCCACTGCGACGGACAGATATCTTATCAACAAACATATCATGTAAGTGACTTCTTTCCGAAGAGTTTTTGCAAGAGCTCACCCGAAATCACGCTTCATCCTTTCATCCGTTCTCAACACAATGCACACAGTAGTAATAACAACTCGAGTAACGAACTATCCCAATAGGGGTGTAAATACCGGTATGAACACTGTGCGATGATCACTTCCATTATTGGACCTGGGTTTGGGTATTTCGCCTCTATCTTCCAATCCCTCCCCTTCGACAATGGCATCGCGGGCTGGGAGAATGGGATTCACAAGTCCAAGCTACAGCGTCAGCGGTGCCCAGGTCCATGAGGAGTCGTTGAGGGTTCCCAAGCGTCTTATTGCGCCTCTCCGCTCTTGGCTAGTGACCATAAGCAAAAGCACGCTGTGCCAAATTTAAGATACCTTAGTATTTGACAAATTTTCTTAACGCACGTTGAAGATCATACGATTGATTGCTGTACTTCTTCCAAGCAGTTTGCCAGCATTGATTGTCAAAACCCTGCCGTTGAGGTGTGTCTGAGGTACGGTCGTATACGCCCAGTTCAAGGTGGTCAATGCTTCACCGGCCCCGATCAGACCTGGCACAAAAACCTAAGTTCACGATTCAGACACAGATAATTCCCAGGATTGTTCAAGTTAATAGTAGTCGTTGCTCTCACCTCTGGTAGATTATTTGCGTTTGGACCTGCTTCAAGAACTAACACCTGTTTATCTCCGTTTTCTAACAGATGATTGACCACAGCCAACCCGCTTCAGATATGGAAAAAATAGAATCATCGGAAGGTGAGCAATGTCAATTACTATTCACTTACGCTATTCCTCCCCCTATTCTAATTTAGTCATATGCCAGATCATTGACAACGAGAGGTAATCTTAACAAAGATGCTTGAGGTAGGAGCTTCACGAGGTCGTATGATCTCGAGAGGTCAAGAGCTCAGGCTCATACGAACGCGAAGCCATTTTGATACATGGAATCTGAAAAGTAACGGCACCCAAGGTCAGTAGGTAAGTAGAAGCAAAGACATAAAAGACCGTTGCTTGCATCTGCTATCGGGTTAGACATGTTGAATAGTGGAGTGGGAGATTGGCCTAGGTGTGATATAGGCCCTTGGAAGATGTATGAACATAAACAGACAAACGTTTGGAACAAAAAAAATGAGGCTGGATTTCGTGATCGGTGTACAGTACTTGCCTAGTAACTTGCAAGTTGCACAGACCGATTAAACAGAAGAGCTCGGAACAACGAACAGCCAAGTGAGATCAAGTGATCCTTGTCTCCTCCCAAGACAGAAGGCTCTCCGCCGTCATTGCAATCGATAGCAGAGTTGTGTCAATGATAGTTTTCCATGTGATGTGAGGGAAAGAACGCTCTCTTGTTAGCGGAGAGACAGCATCATCGAGATATCTTCTAACGCGGAAGTCTCGGTGTTTACCCCGAATTATCCTTCAGCCATTATTATTGGTGGCAGCTTGGAAAAAAATTGTCAAAACGATAAAGTTACGAGGCCCGGAACGGGCGTTACCCAGGGAAGTCAAAAGCTTCCGCCAGATCCAAGAGCAATTGGTAAAGGTCTTGACAAACAAGACCACATCGGTGACTAAGCAAGGCAAATACTCTTCCCGACCTCGTAATCTCCGGGAGCAGTTGATTTGTTGGCACGGAGACTTGCTGCTCTTTGGAGTGTCTGCTGGCGTCAGTAGTGGAGCCGCCTAGGCTGCGAAGCCAATGCCAGCGTTCACGTCAACCCTCCAATTATCCGACTGCGTCCTATTCAACTTGAAGGTCCACAGGCGTAACCTCGAGATGCTGCGAGTGCTTCAGCTACCATCCCTATCTCCATGTCCACGCCTGTCTCTCTGACCGGAACCGTAGAAAAACCTTCTTACAACTCATTCTCGTCTCAAATCCACGACAACACCAGCTCTCGTACTCCTCAATCCAGTGAGATAGTCCACCTTCCGAGTCCTCCACCGTTCTCGACCTCATGTATCAATGCTTCGATATACGTATTCTCAACCCCAACTCGATCTACGAAATGGTGACTTCAATGTAGTGGAAGACCTAGCAGAACCTGTGGAGAAATATTGCGTTTAGTCGGCAATGGGGCTCTCAATGTGCGAAAGAGGTGAGTATTTGATCCATTCACACTCTTTACCTGTTGCTGATTCCAAGGACAACGTTACTCTCAATATCAGAGAACACATACCTTTCCACCTCCCACCTCGTTGAAGTCCTTCTCTACTTTACTACCCCGAATTGATAAACAAAAGTGCCGAAGCGACATTAGAGTTTCCTCCGTATCCAATGTTGCAACGAGTTCCTCTAGAGATGTTTAGTGCTTGGGTGCATCTTGGGTTGAAATCCTGACTTCCCTCTCTATACTCAATAACTGGACTACTTTTTTCTTCCTACTACGACGGACAGAAATTTTATCAACAAACATAACATGTCCTCCTTTCCAAAGACTTCACCCGATTCGGCCCAAACGAAATCACGCTTCTATTTTCATCCGTTCTCAACAAAACGCGCATGGTAACCACTCAAGTAACGAACTATCCCAACGTGGTATGAACGCTATGCAATGATTGCTTCCGTGATTGGACCTGGGTTCGGGTATTCACCGTCTTCAAATTCCGGTTCCTCTCCTACAACATCCCCAGCTGGGAGGATGGGACTCGCAAGTACGGGTTACAGTGTCGGTAGTGCTAGTGGAGTCCGGACTCTAGCAGGTCTCGGTGGTCCCCAGTAGTCGTTGGGCTTCTTCCTCTCCTTCCTCTTCCGCCTCACCTCTTTATCATCCAACACCCTTAACCTTGGCTTCGTCCCCATCAACCCTCGACCTATCCTTCTCCACCCTACAACTACGACATTTGCTCGCCAGTAGCATCATCAACTTCGAGTTTTTCACAGGATGTTGGGATTGTAAACGAGAAGTAGGGTATCGAAATCAGCAAGCCGAGGAGGATTGGAGGAATTGGAAAGAAAGGAAAGGAAGTTTGGTTGTTTGGCTGAGCGTGTCATCGAGGCGAGGGTTGTATTCCTAGTTCTATGTGCAGATTTAGTATACATAACATATTCTGTCGGTGCGTACGGTAGAGGAATACACTGTATCACTATTAGCTGATATGTAATAACTCTTCAACGTTCTATCATAAACTCTGTTTGTTGGCTTGTAATGGCTCATGTCTAGCATTTATGATTGGGTATTCATGCGATTAAGTATAATAAATCCTTTGCGATCGAATACCAGGCCAACGGCCTTCTAGGCGGTAATTTCAATCGACAGATACTCACTTTTCACGAATTCTTGGTCAACTCACGGTCATGTCCTAAAGAATGTTAAAAGAAGCATCAACTTATCTGAGTACCACACACGAATCAACTGGATATTGGCCATTCTGTATAGGCTTGAATTCTGACAACCCGAGCCGTTGAGAATAAAATAATAAATTTGTGGTTATAATGACCACTCAGAACTCTTTCTCAGGGGTAATTTTTCAAGTTGAATGTTGGAATCTGGGATTTTCGACGGGAGCAACTAGGAAGGCACATGGATACAAGGTCCTTACATTATTTTTTACAGTTTATCATGTAACAAAATAGTGAAAAGCTGAAGTAGTTGGACATATGATTTTCTTTAAAAAATATGTGGATTGTGTGGAAAGAGTTTTATTCTGAGGTGAGGGGCTGAATAACCGCTAGGAGCACTCACATTTGCTCCTTCCTCTAGAGGATGCAAAATGCCTTCATTCCCCAATATTTCGCTGCACGGAGAGCATCTCGAGATTTTCCACCTTATTGAACATTCGGATCTGCACCTTTCTCCTGGAGAAGTTTCACCATAGCTTTATTTCTCCGAGAACTAGCTATCTGGAGAGCATTTCCATATTCTCCACCCTGAGAATTTACATCTGCTCCTTTCTCCAGGAGAAGCTCCACAATTGGGTTATGCCTTTTATATACTGCTGCCTGGAGAGCATTTCCATATACTCCACCTTGAGCATTCACATCTGCTCCTTTCTCCAGAAGAAGTTCCACAATTTTTTCATTCTCCCCATATGCAGCTGCTTGGAGGGCATTTCCATATTGTCCACCTTGAGCATTCACATCTGCTCCTTTCTCCAGAAGAAGCTCCACAATTTTTTTATTCTTCCCATAGTATGCAGCTGCTTGGAGAGCATTTCCATATTGTCCACCTTGAGCATTCACATCTGCTCCTTTCTCCAGAAGAAGCTCCACAATTTTTTCATTGTCCCCATATGCAGCTGCTTGGAGAGCATTTCCATATTGTCCACCTTGAGCATTCACATCTGCTCCTTTCTCCAGAAGAAGCTCCACAATTTTTTCATTCTCTCCATAGCATGCAGCTGCTTGAAGAGCGCTTCCAAATAGTCCACCTTGAGCATTCATATCTGCTCCTTTGTCCAGAAGAAGCTCCACAATCACTTCATTCTTCGTATATGCAGCTGCTTGAAGAGCATTTCCATATTGTCCACCTTGAGCATTCACATCTGCTCCTTTCTCCAGAAGAAGCTCCACAGTTTTTTCATTCTCCTGACATACAGCTGCTTGGAGAGCATTTCCATATTGCCCACCTTGAACATTCACATCTGCTCCTTTCTCCAGAAGAAACTCCACAAATCCCTCATTCTCCTTATGTACAGCTACTTGGAGAGCATTCCCATATTGTCCACCTTGAGCATTTACATCTGCTCCATTCTCCAGAAGAAGCTTCACAATTTCTTCATTCCCCCCATATGCAGCTGCTTGGAGAGCATTTCCATACTGTCCACCTTGAGCATTTACATCTGCTCCATTCTCCAGAAGAAGCTTCACAATTTCTTCATTCCCCCCATATGCAGCTGTTTGGAGAGTATTTCCATATTGTCCACCTTGAGCATTCACATCTGCTCCTTTCTCCAGAAGAAGCTCCACAATTTTTTCATTCTCCTGACATACAGCTGCTTGGAGAGCATTTCCATATTTTCCACCTCGAGCATTCACATCTGCTCCTTTCTCCAGAAGAAGCTCTACAATTTTCTCATTCTTCCCATATGCAGCTGCTTGGAGAGCACTTCCCCATTCTCCACCTTGAGCATTCACATCTGCCCCTTTCTCCAGAAGAAGCTCCACAATTTTTCCATTTTTCTTATATGCAGCTGCTTGGAGAGCATTTCCATATTGACCACCTTGAGCATTCACATTGGCTCCTTTCTCCAGAAGAATCTCCACAATCATTTCATCCCCCCCATATACAGCTGCTTGGAGAGCATTTTTATATTTACCACCTTGAGTATTCACATCTGCTCCTTTCTTCACCATTTTTCCAGCAACTTCAAAGAGGCCACTTAGACACACAATATAGAATGGATCTGGAATGTATCTACTCTGCTCATACTTCATCATGTCATTGTCTATATCATAGTAATGCAGCCAGTGGCTATATGATCCCCTCTCCCTGTCAATGAACTTTACCAAAATTGACAAATTTCTGCTATTTTTTACCAAAGCTGCATGTTTAGTCCAATACTTTGCTGCATATTGACCATACCTACTCAGTATGTGCACTCCTGCAACCATTTCATTCTTAGTCTTATTTTCAAAGTTCATCCAATAAATCACACAGAATTGAGCCAAAGTGTCATGTGCCAGCTGGTCATTGATGTAGAATATTGAATCACTACTGATTTTACCCATAAGAAACTCCTTCACAGATGGATGAGCCAATTGCAATTCTTTGTCTGAGATATACTTTCTATCAATGACCTTGACTAATGTAGATGGAACAACTTTGTCAATTGTATATTCCAGGTCAGACATACAATCTTCCTCATTAAATCTCTGTGCTTCGACATCAATTGCCAATATTTCCCTAGCCATCTTAATAGTCACTGGTCTGAATGCAAATAATATCCATTGTAAAATTGATTTGGCATCAGCACATTGGATCTCATCAATACTTCCCAAAGCCTGATGATAAGTTTCCATCAGGGTTTTTGGAAGTTGTTTGAGTGCTTCTCGAATGCGCCTTGCAGTACCAATTCTTTTCAACACTTCAAGTTGACAATCTACCCATCGAATTCTTGTTTGTATAGTTAATTCAGTATACTATTTCCCATAATTAATGCAATTTTACTTACTGTCCATGAGCTCCAGTCATTAAGCTTTCCTTGATCTCAATCTCTATTCCTCTGAATGGCCTTGGATTCTGATCTAAAACCTTGACTATATGCTTCTCTATATCATCCTCCATTCCTTTATCCTTATTCAATGAGATCTCAACACTTGCACCAAACTGGATATTAGGAAAATACTGGGGCATTGGATGTCGGCATGAAACCATGATATGCACATGTCCTACCCTGAGCATAGCCTGGATAAAATTACATACACCTTCCCCTTCTGTGCATTCATCCATTGCATCCAAGACAATGTATGTTTCCCCTAAAAAACTACTGGGTAGCTTCACCACTTCTTCTTGCATGATGTCAACAGGGATTTTCCTGTCACCCATCCTGTTGGCTTCAAACAGAGTTCTGAGGGCAGCTGGATTAAATCTATTGTGTGTGCCCATTTGAGTCAAAAGACTGGCAACCAGTCCTTTATATGTGATTTTTTCCTTGTTAGCATCAAGTATGTCAAAGTAATGATAGAACACTTCTTGATGTTCATTCTCCAAGCAGGCAATAACATTTGTGCTAAACAAAATAGTGAATACTGTAATCTTCAGATCAATCAAAAAGTACCAACCACAAAAATGTCTTTCCTGATCCAGCTGGAAAGGTCTTTAATTTCAAGTTATTGATATAGACAAACTACCAAACCTTGGCCTTGTAACCACAGAATACCTCCCTCATCTTTCCACTTCTTAAATCTGGCATCATTGACCAGCCACATTCCTGTGTTTTTTGTACTTTTTCCATGTGCATTGGCATAGTTAGAAGAAGATTCTGGAGCATCAAGCCATTCCCGAATCTTCTTGATATCAAATTCTGGAGCAAAGTCAACAAATTACTTATGAACTGCAATGATCAAGTTATTTCCCTTACCTGAACCATAGATGTATTGATCTCCTTTGGCATTATTTACTGTTATCGTCCCAATGTTGATGTCCTGGCTATTGTTTAACATACTGTTTCATAGAATGAGTTATATTGGCATATCAATAGTGTAAAAAGAGGTAATACCTAACAAATGGGTGATTTGTATCACCGGTTGCGGACTCTGGATTGCTCATTGTTGGTCAAGTATTTCAGATTTGATGTCGACACTTGATGATCGACTCAGATCGAGAACTGAAAGATTATCCAAATGCATGTGACTAGGTGATTTATGCTGTCAAGAATTTAAGGTTTGGACGACGCGGAAAGATCCTCTTTCATCCAAACCTTAATTCCAGAATTGATATGTCTCCATATATATGATGTCCACGAGGCGTGACATGTGGTTCTAGTGAGACTGTATACTTACCATGGACTCATTAAGCGACTACGTCTGTTGGGCGCGGATTTCTGTTCGAAGAAAAACCAACTAATGCGATCCGTTAGTACTTTTGTTCTTCTATCCTCGTTTAGACCTAGATTGGTGCTCATCTTATAGATTTCCTTACCGAATTCATCGTACGTCCATTGTTAAGACAGGAAGTATGATAGCGAGAAACGGAAACTAGGATAAAAACAAGGTGCACATTCATTATAGACCTGATGAATAGTATGTGAAGTAGCATGAGTGAAGACACTGAACAAAACTCACTGATATTTGTCTGAAATGTTGGACTCTAGCAGAGAGACGCAAGATTACCCGTGGAGATGATGTTAAACGAAAGAACGCAGTGGTGGTGAGATGAAAATGGGATTGTGCACAGCGACCAAGAGTGGCCGCAACGGTCAGACGACTTTTACTCCTAACCATTTCTCATGCTTGTCATATGTGAGACTCACATTAGTGTTTCACGGTCTTCTCTGTAGATGACGTAGTACTAATCTTAACAGCAATCGACCAATACGAAATCGAGTCTACACCACAATTTCGGACGCTGTCAAAAATCTCCGTTCAGAATTCAAGTATCTCGCACATAATGAATGAGCGACCACTTTTTTCACACAGACCATCAGTGATTAGTCTTCTTGTTTACGCCAGGTCAACATCTAGTGGGTATGCTTCTCCGAGCTTCAGTTCTCAGATCAATGTCGTCTTCCACAGTCGCAAAAGCAGTAACTTACTAACTAGTAAGGACTTGGGAGATTCCCTCTACCACTGCCTTCATCTTTCCCTCACCCGCTCATTCCATCACTTCTTTGTCTTCACTCAGACCTTCTCTTAAACTAAGAACTATAAACAGCAGGAGCTTGATGGCGAGTCCAGGTTTGCGGTCATGGACCATGGACCAGCTTCCCTCTCATGTGAATCATGTGTCGTCTACGCGCGGACTTTCCACAACTAAAGGGTCCGTATTTGACATCCCCTTCTCCGTGGCTACTAATAATGTCCCCTCGTACGTCCTAGGCCAAGTCCCTCACGAGATGGATTTGACTCTTCTACCCTCGCAGAACTGATGCCCGACGGAAACTCGATGGAGTGATTCAGATGACTGTTTTGTCATCAACGTCTTCCCTGGACCCTGCACGGAAGAGCCTGCTTGTCTCTCCCCACAATGTCCACCGGAAGTGACTCTAGTCGAGTATGCACGAGGGTGTTCAAATCTTGTGAGCGCTCCCCTCTTCCTTTATCCGCTCTCTTCGACTCACTTGACTCGACTCGAAATCAGTCAACAGCCCTACCTCTGACATAACCCTTCAATCTTCCGACCGCGTCCTGTTCAAGGTTCACAGGCGTAATCTCGAAATGTACTCCCAAGTGTTTTCAGATGCTGCGAATGCTACAGCTACTGTCTCTCCCTACCTGCGACTGGAACCGTAGAACAACCTCTTTCCAACTCATCCTCATCCAAGTCCTCCGCCGTCCTCGACCTCATGTTCCAATACACGCATCCCCTACCCCAACCCGATCCACGAAAAGTTGACTTCAATGTAGTGAAAGATGTAGCGGAGGCCTGTAGCGGAGGCCGTAGAGAAATATTGCGTTTATTTGGCAATGGGGGCTCTCGATGTGCGAATAAGGCGAGTAGTTGATCCTTATCTACACTCTTTACCTGTTACTGATCCCAAAGACAATGTTACCCTCGATATCAGAGAACCCATATCTTCCCACCCCGTTGAAGTTCTTTTTACTTCGAGTTGATAAACGAAAGCGCTGAAGCGACATTAGGGTTTCCTCCGTATCCAATATTTCAGAGAGTTCCTCCCGAGGTGTTTAGTGCTTGGGTGCGTCCTGATTCAATGTTCTTACTTCCTTTTTCATACTCAATGACCGGACTACTTTTTTCTTCCTAAAGCGACAGACAGATACCCTATCAACAAACATATCATATTCTCCTTTGCAAAGAGTTCACCCGATTCGGACCAAAACGAAATTACGCTTCATCTTTCATCCATTCTCAACACAACGCACGCATTAGTAACAACAACACAAGTAACGAACTATCCCAACATGGATGTAAATCGTGGTACGAACACCACGCGATGATCACTTCCGTTATTGGACCTGGATTCGGGTATCAGCCTCCATCTTCCAATCTCTCCCCTTCGATAATGACATCGCCGGCTCAGAGAATGGGATTCGCAAGTCCAAGCTACAGCGTCAGTGGTACCAGTAGGACTCTAGCAGGTCTCGGTGGTCCCAGTGAACCAACGACGCCTCTTCCTCTCTTTTCACCTTGTTTTCTTATCATTCAATACCTTCAACCTCAACTTCATCCCCATCAATCCTTAACCTCTTCTTTTCTACCCTACAAGAACAACATTTACTTGCCAGTAGTGTCATAAACTTCGAGGCTCCTACAGAATGTTCGGATCGTAAACGAGAATCAGGGTATTGGAATCAGCAAGCCGAGAGGGATTGAAGGGATTGGAGAGAAGGGAGTGGGGATGGGAGGTTTGGTTGGTATCTGTGAAGAGGGGTGTTTGGCTGAGCGTGGTCTTCCTAGTCGTATGCGCAGAATTATTATGAAGAATGCATCATGTCTACATACGCATTTACGTGAATACTAATCTCAAGCAAGCTTGACTCTGGCACTCGACAACGTATCTGGCCTGATTGCATCTATTCACGTTTTTATGTAGATCGTAATCGACCAAGTAGCACACCAGAGTCAGCAAGGAAAGAAACTTACTCTTATGGAAAAATCTTCTCTTCAAGATAATGTATAGTTTCTTTGACCAAATTCTGTAGTTACGAGCGGCTCCCATTTTTGAAAGTCCGCCGGTTTCGTTCGACTAGGTCACTACTCCGCTTCGTTCGTGAGGCGCTCAGGATGGACGTCGATGGACTTTTGCTTCTGAATCGATGTACATGATCTGGAACACCTATTGAGTCGTGAATTGTTGCAGGCTCGGAACCAAAACTCTTGATGGTCTGAATGAGCGTCAGATTGACTATCACAGTGCTGTCGATCAAGCTACTTATTTCAGTGACAAACACGCCAAGGTGAGTCGACTCCGTAAGGCTGAGGACGGAATGTCAACATCTACAAGTCCAGTTGGGTGACTAATGATCTACATGCATCAATTGGCAAAGATCACCCCGACGCTACTCACAAAGACATGATCATACAATAATCTTTTTATAGGATCGCAGCTGATCAACCCTTTGACTGTGATCCAACGGGGAGGAGGAGGAGGAGAAGTTTATTAACCGGACAGGTCCAAGAGCTGAAAATCAATGAAAACCGAGTCAGGATTCAAGACCAACTGAATCATATGGATGTTACACACTTTTTCAGGAGCATCCTTATGTGCTAGTATTTGCAAAAGCTATGAGGAGAGGGATATCGAGCAAGACCTTTCAGCAGTCAACTTCTCATACTCGAACATTGAACATCCTAAAGACGAGCCTAGGATATCGGCCACGCAAAGAATAACAAAAAAGGCAGGAACTTTCTGATCGTTAGAAAAAACTTTTTCTGTTTTCCCAAAAGACTCAGTGAATGACTAACAATCTCCTTACACTGTCTCGTCATCATCTAACCTATCCAGAAACAGAAATAGATACTTGAGAATATATATGGTACACGCCTCTTTACAGTTATGAGAGACTCGGAGATATAGAATTATCTCTGATTATAAACAAGGACATCCGTCCATTCCTCACTTTCAACATTTCAATCCTTAGTTGCAAGGGCAACCTTGGAACGTTCCAGCAGTGCATGTGCCCTGGACGCCGTTGCATCCGTTCTCTCCGCAACCACCAGTAAAGCCAGTACCACTACCGCACTTTTCGCAGGGACAACCGTTGAACGTGCCTGCAGTGCAAGTTCCGATGGTGTCACTCGGGTTGGCAAATGTACCAGCGCAACCTATGATTGAAGTGGTCATGTTATCAGGATGTATCCATTCATGTAGAAGATGTAGGTAGGAACTTTTAGACTTACCATTCTGGAAACAATTGCCGATGAAGTTTTGACAGTTGTCCTGGCGTGAACCGAGACCATGCTCCTGTAGAAAAAGCTATGGTCAGCAGTTTATTCTGCTTGTATGGCAGGAAATGAGACGACATACAGCGCGATTCTCCACAGTAGGCGTTCCTGACACCAGGGCTACGGCTGCAGTTGCGACGATAATGAAGTTCTTGAGGGAGAACATGTTAGTGAAGTGGGTAGACTTAGACTTAGAAGCTTTCTGAAGGAGTTGAAGCTGAAGGGTGGTTCTTTTATACTCGTTTTTCATTCTTTTTTGGTGATCCTAAATTTATCCGATGTACTTGTGATCTTGAAAATAACTGTTAGTGCATAGCGCGAGTTGGCGACGGGTTACGGGTAAGAGTGGCGCAGGTGCGGGTAAATCATTATTTCGGAAACCATACCCACCCGTCCTAGTAAACTCAACCCGCAGTCTCAACTAACATAAGGAGACTGATAGTAAATCCATACTTTAGCCCATATCAGCTAACACATGAAATTGGACATTCAGTTCAAAGTAAGGTTTGGACTGCTCTCATGTGTTCTGACTTTGCTCATTGTATTTTTCAAACGATCCAAACAAGTTCGTTCCCGAACCATGGCATTGCTTACATTGAGTTGGAACAAATTTTATCTGACAGATGTTCATCATGATGACATACATATTTCTCCAGTGCTGAATACTTAAATAGACCACTTTCACAACGCAGACATTTCTAAGCTCCATGATATCAAGAACAAGTGGAGCTACTTGGCAGCTGATTTTATTGGAGGAGAGCTGATGAAAGAAATCATTGAGATACCCGCGTAGAATTCAGAACGTATCCACTTGAAGAATCCTCAAGGTGGCGCTTAAATGAATTCATATTGTTTGTCTAAATAAAAATCCGTATCGCAGATATGTCTAGTGTTATGTCATAGTCAGTATTCGATGATACTAGATCTTAGTAGCACATTTCCAGAGCCCCAATAAGCAAAATATTCTACGCATTGAGGAGGACATGGTTTGTGGTTGGTTGCTGTGGCGCATTGAACTAAGTACTTCAGATTCATCGAAAAATATGTTGACAAGCTCCTAGGTCGTATATTTAATGTGGTGCTATTGTTTGAATAGAACGCCACTGTTCGTGCTTCATGTTATCATTAATGGCAACGGTATCAATTCTCGCTCGGGTGTCGATTTTTAAGTTGAAAGAAATTTCTTGATTTCAGAAACGTGCGACTAACATTTGACGAGATGCCATGATCATCTTAACCAGTGTTATAATAACTTATAGCAGTGAGTGTGGAGCAAAAACTTGACAATTATCGTTGAGTGACCTCACCCTGCGATATAAATCTGTAACCTTTACTTGCTTCTGTGCTGTTCGATGATTCGATATTGTCGCTGTTGTAGAAGTCATTCGTGAAAATGTGATTGAACTCCCATGGAATCGAATATACTCGAAGTTGACAGTATGAACTCCAGATTTCTTGGACTGTATTCAACCCGAAAGACCGCGAAACCCGATGAAACACATACTGACCAAGAGCCATGAGCTACTGTGTTTATGTAAGGTTTAAAGGTATATTTTTAGTAGACTCCAACCGCCCGCCTCTGCGTCAATCAACTAAAGTCACAGCGTTGACAGTGTATTCATTCAGTGAGTGCTGATTACGATCGAGTATTGGTAGATGAAAATCAACAGACGCAGTGCTTTATGTTGATGCTATCCCACAAAGCGTAAGTATAGAGGTGGATAGAGGGTGCTTTGTGCGAAATGTGGCGTTGACCTTATAACTTTCGGACGAGGCCGGCGTAACAAAGGATTCGATCCGATTCGTTTACAAACAGGTGGCTGTGTCAAAATTGTATGCCCTCCCCATTTAGATATCAAACTGTTGCCAAACAAAGTACAAACATTCTCCCTCCACTTTCTTCCCATCGTCATTCAGAATTCGATGCACAGCTGCTTCACCGAGTGATGATTATCCTGTGTATGTTGATAAATGTCGCAGCAATGCCTGCCGACTCGTTCTTCGGTGCTTTGCTTGTCCGAACACAGCTCGCACTCGCTGACAAACTCGGTTGTAGAAAGTCCATCATGCTTGCGAGTTTGACTTAGGTTCTCGATTCCATCCTTCAACGTGCTGCCGTCGTACGTCCTTTCTACTTCTTTCACATCTCCGTTTTCCTGCTCACGTCTTCATTCTACACTACAGAACTGAGATAGCTCGTCGCAGGCCGTCCCATCTCCAGTATCTTTGTCGGTATCTCCAGTACCGTCGTACCCATCTACCAATCCGAAATCACTGCCCCACTATCCCTGGTCGTATGATCCCTCTCCAAAAATGGTCCGTCACTTGTGCTATTCTCATTCGATACTTCATTCAATTCGGTTGCTCCTTCATCAATGGAAAGGCTTCTTCCCATATTCCTCGGGGTCTTCAGATGCTCCCCGCTATTGTATTCTTCTGCGGAATGCGCTTCCCGGAATCTCCTCGTTGGCTGCTCGGTCGCAAGAGGTATGCTGTATTTCCCCATACACATTTGACGTTCCCGGTTGAACTAAAATAAATCTCCATAGGGACGACGAAACACTAACCATTCTCGCTGACCTGCACGGTGGTGGAGACAAGAATAACGAACTCATGAGACTCGAGTTTGGGAAAATTAAGGAAGAGGTGCGTTGTGAAGTTTTCTCCTCTTCTTTCCCCCTTCGATGACGATTCCATTCATTAAAAGTTAAGACTCTAACTGATTTGACGGTGGCGTGAATTCTGCGTGTCACCCTGCGTGCCTGCGTGCCGGTGGCTGTGCACCTGCGTGCCAGTGAAATTTTTTATTTCGTTTTCCCTGTTAACTGGGAAGTTTTTTTTCAAAGTATTAGTCTTAGAAGCATTAGATAGCATGCAGTATCAAGATATATCAAAAATTGTATTGATTGAGCCCTGCGAAATTTGTAAATAGCGTGCAGATTAATTTGGCGGCACGCAGATTTTTCGTTTGACACGCAGGTCATGTGATCCTGCGTGTCACCCTGCGTGCCACCTGCGTGTCGCCTGCAGGTCACATAAATGGACACAATTCTGTGTATTTTGTGTTCTTAGACCCATGACTTGTATTTACAGCTGCTCCTTTAAGTAATAGCAATTGCTACGCATGCGGCATTTTGTAAATAAATGTGTAACTTGTAGAGGCTATCTGTTACCGTCGATAGAAGATTGCCTCAATGTCAGAGCCTCAAATAGAGTCACTCGACGATATTCACGCAATTAAAGATGACTCTTCTTGGACACTTTATGGCATACTCTCTGTCTATTCATTTCTCGAGGTATACTTAATATACTTAGTAGCATTGTTTTCATTACTTTGTGCTGAGCTTCTACCTACTCATTAATAGACATCTGTAAGCACTGTTAAATTAACATGATTATTTCACAGAGCCCACTATAAACTTTGCATTGGCAGTTCAGAATGGTTTTATTCACGGAAAAACTGAATTTTTGAGGTTTATTGTGTTTTATCTTAATCAAGAGTTGATATTCTTTTTGCCACTTCTGGCGACTACGAATCGGTTATAATATATCCTTCAATGTATTTGAATGCTCAATCTCAGAGAACTGACTGTTGATTTAAATGTTAGCCATAAAAAGATCAAACCTTTTAGTCTGTGTTTTAGATTTATTGTTTTCATTCAGTTTAATGGATTATTTGACTCCTTAATCATAGCGAACAGGTAGTTCTGTCTAGTTGAAATGCATGAAAGTCCTTGACATTTTTATATTTTTAGGTTTTTGGCCAATAGCTCTGCCTTTTGATTGATGCAAGACTGAACAACTTTTGCATGTAAAAATTTGGATGAAGATGTACAGAGTGATCAATTTCATTCATCTTTTATTTCCTCCCAATAATCATGATAAAAACCCGTATGACTTACGATTTTTAAATCCCAGGTCATCTTCAAAAGGACGGAGCGAAATATTACCTCTATCTTTTGCAGCCTGAGAACCCTCGTCGTGTGTTTTTGGGTTGCAGTCCTCAGATGTGGTCCCAGCTCACCGGAATGAGTGACATGATGTACGTCTATCGAGCCTCTTTTCTTCACCTCTCCATGATCCAGACCTTGCTTCGATTGACCGAGTGTTAACATTACATTATTCATATAGGTAATCTATCGTCTACGTGCTCCATGGAACTGGTCTTGCAGGTACCCGCAGCAAGCTCATTGCTGCTGTGAGGATTTCTTTCTTGATTCTTGAATCACCGATGACACCATTCACTTTCGTTTTGTTTGACCGATCCAATTGACAGTCTGTCCAATACGTCCTCAACTTCGCCGTACCCTTTCCCGCTGCACATCGATAGAAAGGGTCGTCGTCCCATGTTGATCCTCGGTACTTTTCATGGGCTTCTTCCTTTACCTCGACGGTGGTCTTCAAGCGAGGTTCGGAGACTGGGGAGTCGTTGATAATGCTAGTAAGTAACAATATTACTTGCCTTCAACAAAAAGTGGCCGTTTTGACTTACTAAAATACTCGCTCTCAATAGACGTCTGGGTCATCGAAGGCCATGATTCCGCTACTAAGGGTATCATCGTCTGCTCGTACCTCTTCGTATGCTCTTTCGCCGTCACCATGGGTCCCGTCTCCTGGACTTACCCAGCTGAAATCGTGAGCTTTCCCTCTTCCCTCTCTCTCTATATATTCCGTTCCCGCACTAACCCATCCTCGCCTCTCTTTCGCCTCCCGGGCCTCCCCTCCCCCTCCACCCGCCCACAGTACCCCCTCAAAATCCGTGGAAAAGCCGTCTCCCTAGCCACAGTCTCCAAAATGGATCTTACTTCGCTCTCGCATGGGCCGTCCCACCCGGTTTTGAACACATCGCTTGGAAAACCTACTTCATCTTCAGTACGTTCAATTTCGCTACTTGCGTTCACATTTTTTTTTTCCTTTTCCTCGAGACTTACGTATCATGTACTCCTGTCCGAAGAGTTCACCGGATCCGGACCAAAACAAAATCACGCTTCATCCTTTCATCTATTCTAACACTCACAGTAGTAATAACAACGGAAGTAATGAACTATCCCAACAGGAGTGTAAATCCTGGTATGAACACTGCGTGATGATCACTTCCATTATTGCCTGGGTCCGGGTATTCGCCTCTATCGGTCAATCCCTCCCCTTCGACAATGACATTGCCGGCTGGGAGAATGGGATTCGCAAGTCCAAGCTACAGCGTCAGCGGTGCCGGGGTCCATCAGGAGTCGTTTTTGTGGGTTCTCCAAGTATCGTATTGCGCCTTCTCCGCTCTTGGCTAGTGATCATAAGCAAAAGCAAGCTATGTCAAATTTAAGTAGTTGACAAAGTTTTTTTATGCACAAAGATCATACTATTGATTACTGTACTTCCTCCAAGCGCTTTGCCAGCATTTATTGTATAAATCCTGTTATGGAGGTGTGTCTGAGGTACAGTTGCATACACCCAGTCCAAGGTGGTCAACGCTTGACCGGCCCCGATCAGATCTGGCACAAAAACCAAGTTCATGATTCAGACACAGATATTTTCCAGGATTGTTCAAGTTAATAGTAGTCGTTGCTTTCACCTCTTGTAGAGTCTTCGCATTTGAACCTGCTTCGAGAACCAATACCCGTTTATCTCTGTCTTGATAGACGATTGGCCACAGTCAACCCGCTTCAGATATCGAAAAAATAGAATCATCGGAAGGTGAATAACGTCAATTACTATCCGCTTACGCTGTTTCTCCCCCTATTATGATGTAGTTATATGAGTTATATGCCAGAGCATTCATAACGAGAGGTAATCCCAACAAAGATCCTTGTAAGAGCGTCCACGTGAGGTCAAGAGCTCAGACTCATATGAACACGAACCCTTTTTATACGTAGAATCTGGAAAGTGATGGCACCGAAGGTCAGTAGGTAGAAGTAAGGATAGAAAAGACCGTTGCTTGCATCTGCTATTGAGTTAGACATGTTGAATAGTGGAGTGGGAGATTGGCCTAGATATAGACCCTTGAAAGATGTATGAACATGAACAGATGTTTGGGAACAAAAAAATGAAGTTGGATTTCGCGGTCGGTATACTTATAGTACTTGCCTGGTAATCGAGTTGCACCAACAGATTGAACGGAACTTGGGAGAGCTTGGAATAACGAACGGAGAAGCGAGATCAAGTGATCCTTGCTTTCCCCCGAGACATAAGGCTCTCCGCCGCCATTGTGATCGATAGTAGAGTTGTGCCAATGATAGGTTTCCGTGTGATGTGAGGGAAACAACGCTCTCTCGTTAGCGGAGAGACGGCATCACCGAGATATCTTCTAACGCGGAAGTCTCGATGTTAAATGTTTACCCCAAATTATCCTTCAGCCATTATTATTGGTGGCAGCTTGGGAAAAAAATTGTCAAAACGATGAAGTTACAAGGCCCGGAACGGGCGTTACCCAGGAAAAGGTTCCGCCAGATCGCCAGATCTATGAGCAATTGGTAAAGGTCTTGACAAATAAGACCACATCGGTGACTAAGCAAGGCAAAAAACTACTCTTCCAGTCGGCCTCGTAATCTCCAACTTGCGCAGGCTCTACAGGAGCAGTCGATTTGTTGGCACGGAGACGTGCTGTTCTTGGACGTGTCTTTTGGCATCAGTAGTGGAGCCGCCTAGTTGCAAAGCCGATGCCAGCGTTAACCTTCCGACGTCATATTCAAGGTCCACAGCGTAACCTCGAGATGTACTTCCAAGTGTTTGCAGATGCTGCGAGTGCTACAGCTATCGTCCCTACCTCCATACCCGTCCCTATCTCTCCGACTGGAACCATAGAACAACCTCTTTTCAACTTATCGTCGTCTCAAATCCATGACAACACCAGCTCTCCCACTCCTCAATCCAGTGAGATAGTCTGCGTTTCCGAGTCCTCCGCCGTCCTCGACCTCATGTATCAATGTTTCCATATACTTATTCCCAACCCCAGCCCGATCTACGAAAGGTTGACTTCAATGTAGTGAAAGATCTAGCGGAGGCCGTAGAGAAATATTGTGTTTTTTGGCAATGGGGGTCCTCAATGTGCGAATGAGGTGAGTAGTGGATCCTTATCGACAGTCTTTACCTGTTGCTGATTCCACGGACAACGTTGCCTTCAATCCTCAATATCAGAGAACACATACCTTCCCACCTCGTTGAAGTCCTTCTACTGTATAATTACGACCGCAGGTTCACATAACGCATAACAGTGGGTCATGAACTAGGCTGAATTTGCATTCGTAACACATAACAAGGCGTTTCTGGGCTGTTTACCTACCAAAAAAGGTAAAAAAATTTGCCGGCACAGCTGGCAGGCTACCATATATAGTAATTTGAACTAGCGAACTGCAAATCCAAGCCGTAATGCATAACAAGGCATGAACTTATGGTCGAAATTATACAGTACTGTACTACCCCGACTTGATAAATGAAAGTGCCGAAGCGACACAAGAGTTTCCTCCGTATCCAATGTTGCAACGAGCTCTTCCAGAGGTTTTTAGTGCTTGGGTACATGTTGGGTTGAAATCCGTACTTCCCTCTCTATACTCAATAACTGGTCTACTTTTTTCTTCCTACTATGACGAAGGTAACCGCTCAAGTAACGAACTATCCCAACGTGGTATGCACACTATGCAATGATCACTTCTGTGATTGGACTTGAGTTCGGGTATTCACCGTCCTCAAATTTCAGTTCCTCTCCTACAACATCGCCAGCTGGGAGGATGGGACTTGCAAGTATGGGTTTACGGTGTCGGTAGTGCTGGTGGAGTCCGGACTCTATCAGGTCTCGGTGGTCCCCAGTAGTCGTTGGGCTTCTTCCTCTCCTTCCTCGTCCACCTCACCTCCTTATCATTCACCACCCTTAACCTCGGCTTCGTCCCCATCAACCCTCGACCTATTCTTCTCTGCCCTACAACAACGACATTTGCTCGCCAGTAGCATCATAAACTTCGAGTTTGCCACGGGATGTTCGGATTGTAAACGAGAACTAGGGTATCGCATTCAGCGAGCCGAGAGGGATTGAAGGAATTGGAGGGAAGGGAAAGGGAGTTTGGTTGTTTGGCTGAGCGTGTCATCGAGGTGAGGGTTGTATTCCTAGTTCTATGTGCAGAGTTAGTATATAACATATTTTGTCGGTGCGTAAGGTAGAGGAATACACTGTATCACTATTAGCTGATATGTAATAACTCTTCAACGTTCTATTGTAAACTCTGTTTGTTGGCTTGTAATGGCTCCTGTCTCGCATTTATGATTGGGATTCATGCTATGCAGTGTAATACTACCAAGATACACTCACTTTTCACGAATTGCTGGTCAACTCACGGTAATGTCCTGAAGAATGTTAAAAGTAGCATCAATTTATCTGAGTACCGCACACAAATCAACTTGATATTGGTCATTCTGTATCTTGAATTCTGACAATCCAAGTTACGAACCGTTGAGAATAATACCCATTGAGAACTCTTTCTAAGGGGTAATTTTCATGTTGACTGTTGGAATCTGGGATTTTTGATGGGAGCAGCTAGGAAGGCACATGGATACAAAGTCCTTACATTATAACAAGAAATAGAACATAGATTGTTATTGACTATGAACATGTTACAAAGAGAAACGGAGTTTTCAAGTGATTTTTTACAGTTTATGTAAGAAAATAGAGGGAAAAAGCCCAGTGAAGTAGTTGGACATATGATTTTATTTAGAGAATATGTCGATTGTGTGAAAAGAGTTTTATTCTGAGGTGAGGGGCTAAATAGTCTCCACAAGCACTCACATCTGCTCTTTCTTCTAGAGGATACAAAATACCTTCATTCCCCAATATTTCGCTGCCTGGAGAGTATCTCCATATTTCTCCACCTTATTAAACATTCAGATCGGCTCCGTTCTCCTGAAGAAGTGTCACCAGAGCCCTCTTGAAGTAGCTACTAGTATCTGGAGAGCATTTCCATAGTATCCACCCAGAGAATTCACATCTGCTCCTTTCTCCAGAAGAAGCTCCACAATTAGTTTATTCCGGATATCTACAGCTGCTGAGAGAGAATTTCCATATTGTCCACCTCGAGCATTCACATCTGCTCCTTTCTCCAGAAGAAGCTCCACAAATTTTCCATTCCCCCAATATACAGCTGCTTGGAGAGCATTTCCATATTGTCCACCTTGAGCATTCACATCTGCTCCTTTCTCCAGAAGAAGCTCCACAATTTTTTCATTGTATGAATAGTATGCAGCTGCTTGGAGAGCAGTTCCATAGTGTCCACCTTGAGCATTCACATCTGCTCCTTTCTCCAGAAGAAGCTCCACAATCACTTCATTCCGCATATATGCAGCTGCTTGAAGAGCATTTCCATATTGTCCACCTTGAGCATTCACATCTGCTCCTTTCTCCAGAAGAAGCTCCACAATTCTTGCATTGTTCCCATATGCAGCTGCCGGGAGAGCATTTCCATATTGTCCACCCTGAGCATTCACATCTGCTCCTTTCTCCAGAAGAAGCTCCACGATCACTTCATTCCGCATATATGCAGCTGCTTGAAGAGCATTTCCATATTCTCCACCTTGAGCATTCACCTCTGCTCCTTTCTCCAGAAGAAGCTCCACAATTCTTGCATTGTTCCCATATGCAGCTGCTTGGAGAGCATTTCCATATTGTCCACCCTGAGCATTCACATCTGCTCCTTTCTCCAGAAGAAGCTCCACAATTTTTTCATTCTCCCCACATGCAGCTGCTTGGAGAGCATTTCCATATTGTCCACCTTGAGCATTCACATCTGCTCCTTTCTCCAAGAGAAGCTCTACAATTCTTTCATTCTCCTCATATGCAGCTGCTTGAAGAGCATTTCCATCTCTACCTTGGGCATTCACATCTGCTCCTTTCTCCAACATCATTACAGCAACTTCAAAGAAGCCACTTAGACACACAATATAGAATGGCTCTGGAATGTATCTACTCTGCTCATAATGCATGGTATCATATTCTATATCATAGTGATGTACCCAGTGAATATATGATTCCTCCTCCCTGTCAAGGAATTTAACAAAAATTGACCAATCTTTGCACTTTGTCACCAAAGCTGCATGTTTAGTCCAATACTCTGCTGCATATTTGCCATAACTACTCAGTTCATGCTCTCCTGTGACCATTCCTTTCCTAGTCTCATTTTCACAGTCCATCCAATAAATCACACAGAATTGAGCCAAAGCCTCATGTGCCAGCTGTTCATTGATATAGAATTTAGAGTCAAGACTGACTTTTCCCATAAGAAACTCTTTGACAGATGGATGAGCCAATTGCAATTCCTTCTTCTCCTCCTCCTCCTCATCATCATCATCATCAAAAAGCACTAGATCTTTCCATGGTTGAACATCTTTGTCAATGACCTTCACTAATGTTGATGGAACAACTTTGTCAATTGTATATTCCAGGTCAGATGTACAATCTTCCCTATAAAACCTCTGCTCTTGGACATCAATTGCCAAGATTTCTCTTGCCATCTCAATAGTTACTGGTTTGAATGAAAACAGTATCCACTGTAAGATAGCTTTGGCCTCATCTCTGTGGATCTCATCAATCCTTTCCAAAGCCTGATGATAAGTGTCCACCAAGGTTTTTGGAAGTTGTTTGAGTGCTGCTCGGACGCCCCTCCTAGTACCAATCTTTTTCAACACTTCAAGTTGACAATCCACCCACCTAATCCTTGTTTATATAGTTAAGTCAGCATCCTATTTTCCATTATTACTCAATGCAATTTTACTTACTGTCCATGAGCTCCACTCATTAAGCTTTCTTTGATCTGATCTTCCATTCCATGGAATAAGCTTGCACTCTGACCTAAAACTCTGGCTATATGCTTCTCAATATCCTCAATTCTTTCCTCTTTGTCCAATGAGATCTCTATACCTGCACCAAGCTGACTGTTGAGCAAATACTGAGACATGGGATGTCGACATGTAACCATGATATGCACATGATCTACCCCAAGCATAGCCTGAATAAAATCACATACACCTTCCCCTTCTGAGCATTCATCCATTGCATCCAAAACAATATATGTTTCCCCTAGAAAGCTACTGGGTAGCTTCACCACTTCCTCTTGCATGATGTCAACAGAGATTTTCCTGTCACCCTTCCCATTGGCTTCAAACAAAGTTCTGAGGGCAGCCGGATTAAATCTGCTGTGTGTGCCCATTTGAGTCAAAAGGCTAGCAACCAGTCCCTTATATGTAGTCTTTTCCTTATTAACATCAAGTGTGTCAAAATAATGATAGAACACTTCTTGATGTTCTTTCTCCAAGCAGGTAATGACATTTGTGCTAAAAAAATAAGTGAATAGTGTAATCTTCAGGTTATTCCAGGAGTACCAACCACAAAAATGTCTTCCCTGACCCAGCTAAAAATTTTTTAGTTTCAAGTTCTCAATAAATAAATGAACTATCAAACCTTGGCCTTGCAACCAGAGAATACCCCCATTATTTTTCCACTTTTGAAATCTGGCATTATTGACCAGCCACATTCCTGTGTTCTTTGTACTTTTGCCACGTGCATTGGCATAGTTGAAAGATGAGTCTGGAGCATCAAGCCATTCCCGAATCTTCTTGATATCAAATTCTAGAGCAAAGTTAACAAATTACCCATGAACTGCAATGATCAAGTCTCTTCCTTTACCTGAACCATAGTTGTATTGGTCTCCTTTGACATTATTTACTGTGATATTCCCAATGGTATTGCCCTGGCTATTTTTTAACAGACTGTTCCCCAAGTAAAATGAGTTATACTAATATTATCAGTAGCGTAAAAATAGGTAATACCTAACGAAAGGGTGACTTGTATTACCAGTCGCGGAGTCTGGATTGCTCATTGTTGGCCACGTAATTTGGATTTGATACCAATATGCGTTGACACTTTGATGAACGAAAGCCGAAAGATTATCCAAATGCATGTGACTAGGTGATTTATGCCGTCAAGAATTTAAGGTTTGGACAACGCAGAAAGATCTTGTTTCATCCAAACCTTAATTCCAGAATCCATTGATGCTGTCTCCATATATGATGTCCGCGAGGCGTGACATGTGGTTTTGGTGAGACTGTATGGGCACCACTGGGACTTCTTAAGCGACTACGTCTTTTGGGCCTAGGGGGATTTCTTTAAAAAAAACTAACTCATGCGCTTCACTAGTACTTTTATAATCTCATTTAGATCGAAAATTCGTGCTCATAGCTTATAGATTTCCTTACCGAATTCATCGCACATCCGTTGTTAAGACAGGAAGTATGATAGTGAGAATTGGAAAAACAGGATGCACGTTCATTAAATAGTATAGCATGAGAAATGAGAAATACTTACTTTGAAGAGACTGCACAAAACTCACTGATATCTGTCTGAAATGTTGGACTCTGGCAAAAGGACGGAAGAATATCCATGGAGATTTTAACCGGAAGAACCTAGTGGTAGTGAGATGAAAATGGGATTGTGCATAGCGATCAAGGACCGTCAGGATGACTTTTACTCCTAACAATTGCTCGTGCTCGCCATATGTGAGAACCACATCAGTGTTCCACGGGCTTCTCTGTTATTGTAGATGTTCTAGTACTAATCCCTTACCAGCAATCGACCAATACGAGATCGGGTCTGCCAGTGCATCACAAATTTGGATGCCATTAGTAAAAATCTCCGTTCAAAATTCAAGCATCTCACACATAATGAATCAGCCACCACTGCTTTCTTCACGTAAATTATCAGCCTCCTACCCAGGCTACGGGTCGCTCCGTCATTCTTCCGGAAAACCCCGAATTCAGAGGTTTTACTCCCCTAACGCCTGGCACAATTCGGGGCGTGCCTTGTTTGGCCTCAATTCAGTCCCAGTTCAGTCGGCTAATTTTTGAATTGAAAACAAACAAGACACGCTCCGAATTGTGCCAGGCGTTAGGGAGCGTAAACCTCTACCCGAATTCAATAAGGTTTGGTCGGCGATTGAAAATTGACGGAGTGACCGGTAGCCTGGGTAGGAGGCTGAATAATTTCATTGTAATTCCTACGATAATTCCTCTGTAATTCTTCTGTAATTCCAAGGAATTACACAAAATTGCTCCCAGTGCTGTCTAGACCACATCCGAGTCGGGAGTCTAGCGGGTAAGTAAATGATGACGCTAAAAGATCTTGATTCAACTCCTGACCCCGATGGCACTTTCAGTGCTAATACAGCAGAGACAACATCATTGGACAATGGTGCTCCTGCCACTATACCCTGCAACTGAGGTTACCATCATGCCATCGACTACGATCACCTGCGATTATGAACGATCCTCAGAGTTCTGGAGCTCCTCCCACAAAACGACGATTTCCGAGATGTGAACACAGACCTTTGTTCTGGAGGAATGAGGTTCCGAATGTATATTATACTTACTTCACGACTCGCATGAACGAGAACAAAATTTTTAATCGAGCTATCTTATGTACGTGTTAAGCCTGATTTTTCCTATCTCATGCGCATTGTTTTGAAACCCAGTAAGTGTATATCAGAGTTCGACCATAAAAGAACCAATTAGATACAACTAAAAACCCAGAACAGAAAGAAGACAAAGATTATAAACTATGTGGATAGGTCATTCAATTGTTCTATTTATGCCGACTACTTCAAAGGTTGATGTTAATCGGAGTGCATCCAATAGCAATAATGCCGTTCTGTCAAGCAAGTGTAAATTTAGTATAACTGGCGGGCGCCAATATTTCACAGAATTTCCACTCACAAAATTGTTGTTCTCGCAGCAGACGGGTTGAGCAGTGCTACACGAGACAAGAGATTAGTCTTGAACATAATAATACACGATGTGACCGTAGACATACCAGGAGTTTCCACCGACGCCGATGACGGAGAGAGGGGAGCAAGTGACACCACTATAAAGGGAAACGAGGTCAAAATTATAATCAAAGAAATGCTAGTGGAGTGGTGCTTACACAAGGACGTTAAGATCACCAAGAACAACACCCAACAGTCCAAGAAGAAGGCCAACACCGCTGCTCGATGCCTTCTGAACACTGTCACAGCACTGAAAAGATTTATCACGGTTCAGTATCTCCTGTTTCTGTTTATGAGAGACGCCTTGAAAAACTCACTTGCAAAGATCCAGTGTTGCATTGTCCTCCAGAGGCAATCGTAGTCGTAGCGGGTGGGGTAACGACAGTGACAGTGGTGGTAATGGGCGGGTTCGTTACCGTGATGGTGGTCGGGGTCGGTTTAGTTTGAGTGTAGGTGATGGTTGTGGACCTGTATCTATTGGATGAAAGAAAGCAATCGAGGGTCAGACTTCATACGCTGAAATGAGGAAAGACAAGAACTGACGGTTGTCCGGCACCATTGGGGAGGGCAGTGGCGACCGCAAGGAAGGTGTAGATAAACACTGCGAAGAAGGTAGCCTTGGCTGAACCGAACATTTTGAGAGGTCGATGGAGAGTTTCTGAGGGTTTAAGAGGTGTAGTAGAACTGGGAGACCTTGTTCAACTGGGGGAACTGTGGTTGTACCCCAAACTATTTATGCTGTAAGAGCTCCAACTGAAACAACTGTTCAGATGATGAATGGTTAAATCTTTGGAGATCGTTATGTTAATTTCAATCTGTTACTGAGTCAATGCCACTTTCAATTCTGGAACCGAAGCGCGGGTTTGTTTTGAGCGCTTGCCATAATTATTAAAACGGCAATGAGGAAGCGACTAGGCATTGTTTTTTTCTCTTGACATGCGTGCGAGCGAGAAGCCAATTGCCGGGGCTCGACTTCAAGCGAGAGCATTCACAACGGCCTCAACGTTTCTGACACGAGGAGGCTAGGTCTGTCTAGAACTACAAGTTCAGGATTTGGAGAATCCAAAACCCTTTCAAGTAGTTCAGTTTCCCTTTGACCTTTCAAAAATTGTATATTTGACGGAGCGCTTGAGCGAAACACTTCATATTTTCTTGACAAGACGACAATAAGTATAGTATCGATTCGAACTTTACAAACGGAAATAAAAGCTCTTGAATGTGATCAAAACTCCCAGGACGGTCTTCATGCACTCGACCTGTCGTAAAAATGAAGAAAATTATATTATGAAGCTAGTTTTGATGCTTGTTACTATCTAAATTTGGCTCACCGCACGGTATAGCCAAGCTCATTCAGCTCCGTAGGTTCTTCCGAAGTGTACAAAGAAAACAAGCATGCGCAGCCTCTATCTCAGAAGCTATCTTTACATGTAATTTGTCACGCAGAACCAATGAGGAGACTCACAAATTCGGATCCTTTTCCGATTGGTCTTTCCAGAGAAATTCATAAATGATCTTGACTCGGAGAATTATGAACCGCCTCTTTGAAGGATTTGAGAATGAGTAGTAAATTTGACCACAAGCGTATACATTACGAACATAATCTTGAATAATATAGTGACCCCTAGGCTTAAAGGCCTCGAATTTCCTTGAACAGACTTGCTGATTATGAAAGCAACTGCAAGCAAATGGTATGTAGGCGATTATATATAAAGACTCCGGGCTGTTTGCTACCTCGCCTCGAGCTTCGAAGAGCTCCGACAAGCTAGGGATCTTTCTGATTGGTCGAGGAGACTCTAAAATAGGTACGCGATTAGAACACCAAATTCGTACATAGAACAAGATCAGCCAATTAGGCATCAGAAGCGATTTCAGGAACATTCAAAGGACCGGGGTCGCACTGGGAATTTAGTCTTGATGAGAAAGAGGCGTCCAATTGTCTGCCTTGATCACCATACAAGAAATACGGAAGAATTCGGACGGGCAATGAGTCGAACGAAGCACACTCATAAGCATGAGGACACTTAGTACTTGGAACTTGGGGACACATTTTGAGAGAGGGCACCTCGGAAGCGAGCACAGGAACAGAACTCTTGAAAAGCTTTATGTTTTTGTCCTTTCCGCGATGAAGAATTACTGGAAATCAGCTTGGAACACATACTCATACCAAAAAAAATACTGGTGCCGGGCTTCTCTAGCAGATGTCAGAATGGGAACCACTTTCTGCAGGAGCTACTTTCATTGGTTCTTGTTTGACATCCGGAATGAGCATGTATCAACCTTATGTTAATGCAGGATACAAGGCGATTGGAGAAGAAATCTTTTTGGAAACTCGAAAATTTTCAACCTGATGTATCATGTCGACGCGTGGATCGACCGAGATGATTGTATCCTAGCTCCGCAACTTCCATGCGGGTTGGATCCATCAAAAAGCCGCGGAGAGGCTGGATGGTTAGAAGAAGCTGTCTTTGATCTACCAATTGTACTTGTGAACAAGTTTCTCAATAACTTTCTACCTTTGGTTTCTCAGTGACTAATTTAGGTTGAGTAGCATGGCTGGACTTTGTTCAAAGACACCCCACAGCTTTCTGAAAGTAGTATAATCAAGGCAGACAAAACAAACATTACAGGAAATGTGTTAGTCACTGGCATTGCACGGAGCTCGTGTGTGTGATCAGGGAGTAACCGAGGACAGAAGTTCTATCTTGATTACGAATTTGCAGGAAGAAGGACTGGGGTTAAAAAAAAGTGGAAAGAAAATTTTCTCGTAGCGCAGACAGAATACTGGGTTTATACCAGCCTCCTACCCAGGCTACGGGGAGTGTGCCGAGATTTTCAATCTCCGCGCAAACCTTGTTAAATTGAGATTTGGTTTGCACTCCCCTACGCCTGGCACCATTGTCAATTTCTCCAAGCAGGTAATGACATTTGTGCTAAAAAAATAAGTGAATAGTGTAATCTTCAGGTTATTCCAGGAGTACCAACCACAAAAATGTCTTCCCTGACCCAGCTAAAAATTTTTTAGTTTCAAGTTCTCAATAAATAAATGAACTATCAAACCTTGGCCTTGCAACCAGAGAATACCCCCATTATTTTTCCACTTTTGAAATCTGGCATTATTGACCAGCCACATTCCTGTGTTCTTTGTACTTTTGCCACGTGCATTGGCATAGTTGAAAGATGAGTCTGGAGCATCAAGCCATTCCCGAATCTTCTTGATATCAAATTCTAGAGCAAAGTTAACAAATTACCCATGAACTGCAATGATCAAGTCTCTTCCTTTACCTGAACCATAGTTGTATTGGTCTCCTTTGACATTATTTACTGTGATATTCCCAATGGTATTGCCCTGGCTATTTTTTAACAGACTGTTCCCCAAGTAAAATGAGTTATACTAATATTATCAGTAGCGTAAAAATAGGTAATACCTAACGAAAGGGTGACTTGTATTACCAGTCGCGGAGTCTGGATTGCTCATTGTTGGCCACGTAATTTGGATTTGATACCAATATGCGTTGACACTTTGATGAACGAAAGCCGAAAGATTATCCAAATGCATGTGACTAGGTGATTTATGCCGTCAAGAATTTAAGGTTTGGACAACGCAGAAAGATCTTGTTTCATCCAAACCTTAATTCCAGAATCCATTGATGCTGTCTCCATATATGATGTCCGCGAGGCGTGACATGTGGTTTTGGTGAGACTGTATGGGCACCACTGGGACTTCTTAAGCGACTACGTCTTTTGGGCCTAGGGGGATTTCTTTAAAAAAAACTAACTCATGCGCTTCACTAGTACTTTTATAATCTCATTTAGATCGAAAATTCGTGCTCATAGCTTATAGATTTCCTTACCGAATTCATCGCACATCCGTTGTTAAGACAGGAAGTATGATAGTGAGAATTGGAAAAACAGGATGCACGTTCATTAAATAGTATAGCATGAGAAATGAGAAATACTTACTTTGAAGAGACTGCACAAAACTCACTGATATCTGTCTGAAATGTTGGACTCTGGCAAAAGGACGGAAGAATATCCATGGAGATTTTAACCGGAAGAACCTAGTGGTAGTGAGATGAAAATGGGATTGTGCATAGCGATCAAGGACCGTCAGGATGACTTTTACTCCTAACAATTGCTCGTGCTCGCCATATGTGAGAACCACATCAGTGTTCCACGGGCTTCTCTGTTATTGTAGATGTTCTAGTACTAATCCCTTACCAGCAATCGACCAATACGAGATCGGGTCTGCCAGTGCATCACAAATTTGGATGCCATTAGTAAAAATCTCCGTTCAAAATTCAAGCATCTCACACATAATGAATCAGCCACCACTGCTTTCTTCACGTAAATTATCAGCCTCCTACCCAGGCTACGGGTCGCTCCGTCATTCTTCCGGAAAACCCCGAATTCAGAGGTTTTACTCCCCTAACGCCTGGCACAATTCGGGGCGTGCCTTGTTTGGCCTCAATTCAGTCCCAGTTCAGTCGGCTAATTTTTGAATTGAAAACAAACAAGACACGCTCCGAATTGTGCCAGGCGTTAGGGAGCGTAAACCTCTACCCGAATTCAATAAGGTTTGGTCGGCGATTGAAAATTGACGGAGTGACCGGTAGCCTGGGTAGGAGGCTGGTAAATTATTAATGATTAGTCTTGTTTATGCTAGGTTAATGTCTAGTGGAAATGAGTGGAAATGCTTCTTTGAGCTTGAGTTCTCAGATCAATGTCACGGTCGTCTTCCGCAGTCACAAGGGCAGCAATACTAGCTAGGAAGGACTTGGGAGATACCCTCTACCACTGTCTTCATCTTTCCTTCATCTACTCCTTCCATCACTTCAAGTTCTTTGTCTTCACTCAGAACTAAGAACTATAAAATAGCAGGAGCATGACAGCAAGTGCAGGTTTAGATTTGTGGTCATGGACCATGAAGTGAAGTGGGCCACCGCAATGTGGCAGGTACGAGGCCTGGAATGGACTCATCAACTGTCACTGGGCCAAGCGAGTCAGGCTCAGAGGCTTCTGATCCAACACGCACTTGTGTATGAGAAGCTGGAATTTCTGATGCTTGATAGGTAAAGGTATTGACAAACAAGACTACATTGGTGACCGACCGAGACAAGATATTGCGTATAAAGACGATTCCTCTTTCAGTCGGCCTCGTAATGTTAAATGAGGAGCAATGATATCATACTACTCCACAACTAAGTAAGGACAAGTCGCGTTTTACACTGATGCGTACACCGGCGGCAAGTCAATCATCTCCTCTTCATCCTGCACATCCTCTACGCCTTGAATCGGATCTGAATCTGACTGCTGTACAGCTTGAATCCGAAGCTGTACAATGTTTGGTTGGTAATAAAGGGAACGGGTGGCTGTGTCGAAATTGTATGCCATCCCCATTTGGATATCAACTGTTGCCAAACAAAGTACAAACATTCTCCTTCCACCTCTCATCGTCACTGTTCAGATCGCCAATGTCAATTCAACACACAGCTGCTTCACCAAGCGATGATTATCCTGCGTACGTTGATAAACGTCACAGCAATGCCTGCTGGCTCGTTCTTCGGTGCTTTGCTTGTCACCCAGCTCGCACTCGTTGACAAACTCGGTCGTAAAAAGTATGCTTGCAAGTTTGATTTGGGTTCTCGGTTCCATCCTTCAATGTGTTACCGTCGTACGTCCCTCCTACCTTCTCTACATCTCCGTTTTCCTTCTCACGTCTTCATTCTACACTACAAGACCGAGGTATGCTCGTCTCCGTCTGTCCCATCTCCAGTATCTTTGTCGGTATCTCCAGTACCGTCGTACCCATCTACCAATCCGAAATCTCTGCCCCACTATCCATGGTCGTATGGTCTCTCTCCAACAATGGTCCATCACTTGGGGTATCCTCATTCAATACTTCATCCAATTCGGTTGCTCCTACATCAATGGAAAGGCCTCTTTCCGTATTCCTTGGGGTCTTCAGACGATTCCTGCTCTCATCCTGTTCGCTGGAATGCTATTCTTCCCTGAATCTCCTCGTTGGTTGCTCGATCGCGAGAGGCATGTTTTGTTTCTCCATACACATTATTTGACTTTCCCGGTTGAACTGAAAGAGATCTTCATAGGGATGACGAAGCACTAATCATTCTCGCTGACCTGCACAGTGGTGGAGACAAGAATAACGAACTCGCGAGGCTCGAGTTTGAGGAAATCAGGCAACACGTGCGTTGTGGGGTTTTCTTCCTCTTCTTCCCCCTCGTTCGATGACAATTCCATTCCTCAAAACTCAAAACTCTAACTGATTTGAACCGTATGACTTACGATTCCTAAATTCCAAGTCATCTTCGAGAGGACAAAGAGAAATCTTACTTACCTCGATCTCTTGAAGCCTGAGAAACCTCGTCGTGTGTTCTTGTCAACTCACTGGAGTGAATGACATGATGTACGTCTATCAAACCTCTTCTTTTTGTTTTTTCACCTCTCCATGATTCAGACCGTGCTTTGATTTACCGAGTGTTGACGTTGCATTATTCATATAGGTACTACATCATTTATGTGCTCCATGGAACTGGTTTGGCGGGTACCCGCAGCAACCTCATTGCTGCTGTGAGGATTTTTAGCTTATTTTTATTAATCACCGATGACACCATGCACTTTCGTCTTCTTTGACCGATCCAATTGATAGTCTGTCCGATACATGCTCAACGTCGCCGTGACCGTTCCCGCTATACATTTAAAAGTGGGGTCGTCGTCTCATGTTGAACCCTCTTTTCATGAGTTTCTTCCTTTACTTCGTCAGTACTCTTCAAGCGAGGTCCAGAAACTGGGGTGTCTTTGATAATGCCAGTAAGTAACAATATTACTTGCCTTCAACAACTCAAGTGGCCGTTTAACTTAACCACAATACTCGTTTTCAATAGACGTCTGGGTCATCGAAGGCCATGATTCCACCACCATCGTTTGTTCATACCTCTTCGTATGCTCTTTCGCCGTCACTATGGGTCTCGTCTCCTGGACTTACCCAGCTGGAATTGTAAGCTCCATTCCCTCTTTTCTATACCCCCACTAACCCATCTTCGCCTCTCTCTCTCCTCTACCTCCACCCCCGACCCACACAGTACCGACTCAAAATCCGTGGAAAAGCCGTCTCCCTAGCCATAGCCTCCAACTGGATCTTCAACCTCGCTCTCGCATGGGCCGTACCTCCCGGTTTCGAACACATCGCTTGGAGAACCTATTGCATTTTTGGAACGTACAATTTCGTTGCTTGTGTTCACATTTTTTTTCCTTTTCCCCCAGACTTACATATCATGTCCTCCTTTCCAAAGACTTCACCCGATGTGGACCAAAACGAAATCACGCTTTATGCTTTCATCCATTCTCAACACAACGCACACAATAGTAATAATAACTCAAGTAACAAACTATCCCAATAGGGGTGTAAATCCTGGTATGAACACTGCGTGATGAGCAGCTCCGTTATTGGACCAGGCTGGGTTCGGGTATTCGCCTCTATCCTCCAATCTCTCCCCTTCGATGATGACATTGCCGGCTATGAGAATGGGATTCGCAAGTCCAAGCTACAGAGTCAGCGGTACCGAGGTCCATGAGGAGTCGTGG
Source organism: Dendrothele bispora CBS 962.96 (assembly GCA_004369135.1). NCBI lineage: Eukaryota > Fungi > Basidiomycota > Agaricomycetes > Agaricales > Dendrothele > Dendrothele bispora. The sequence continues at coordinate 187,895 of ML179058.1, read as the reverse complement.
TTGAAGCGTCATATTGTGCCTTCTCCCCTCTTGGCTAGTGATCATAACCAAAAGCACACTGTGCAAAATTTAAGATAGCTTAGTTTTTTTAATGCACAAAGATCATACTATTGATTACTGTACTTCCTCCAAGTGCTTTGCTAGTATTGATTGTCAAAATCCTGTTATTGATGTGTGTCTGAGGTACATTTGTATATGCCCAGTTCAAGGTGGTCAATGCTTGACCGGTCCCAACCAGACCTGCCACAAAAACCCAAGTTCATGATTCAGACATAGATCATTCCCAGAATTGTTCAAGTTGATAGTAGTCGTTGCTCTCACCTCTTGTGGATTATCTACATTTGAACCTACTTCAAGAACCAACATCTGTTTATCTCTGTCTTCTGATAGGCAATTGGCCACAGTCAACCCGCTTCAGATATTGAAAAAATAGAATCATCGGAAGGTGAATAATGTCTCAATTACTATCTACTTACGCTGTTCCTCTCCCTATGATGACGGAGTCATATTCCAGAGCATTGACAACGAGAGGTGATCCCAACAAATATGTTTGTGGTAAGAGCTTCATGAGGTCATATAATCTCGAGAGGTCAAGAGCTCAAGCTCATATGAACACAAACCCATTTTATACGCAGAATCTGAAAAGTGACAGCACCCGAGGTCAGTAGATCGTAGAAGCAAGGATATAAAAGACCGTTGTTTGCATCTGCTATTGAGTTAGACATGTTGAATAGTGGAGTGGGAGACAAACGTCTTGGAATGAAAAAATGAAGCTGAATTTTGGGATCGGTATACGGCACTTGCCTGGTAATCAAGTTTCACGGACAGATTGAACGGAAGAGCTCAGAGTAACAAACGGACAAGCGAGATCAAGTGATCCTGGCTTCCCCCAGAGATAGAAGGCTCTTTGCCGTCATTAGAGAGGATTAGCAACGGGCATTTTTGCGTTTTCGGACATGTCCGAGCGCTGCGCGCGTAAGATGCGGTTAATTTGGAGCACACGGAAGCTGTTCGGCTTGGAGGAAAGGCCTCTCAAGGGACTTAATGCTCTTACTGAATCGCAATGATAATGCCATCGATTCTCCTCAATGTGAATACCTTGTAAGAAATTATATCTTTTCTGATCTCAGAGGAGCCTATGTACAGAGCATAAACAGCTAACAGAGGTTGAACAGAGGGACCTGTTTTGACTGACACAGATTGTAACGTATTTTCTTACTAAGCTTCGGTTATGGAACATTTACAGAAAATGGGAAGTCGGAGACATCCGATGCCCGTTGCTAATCCTCTCTATTGTTAGAGTTGTGCCAATGATAGATTTCCATGTGATGTGAGGGAAACAACGCTCTCTTGTTAGCGGAGAGACAGCATCACCGAAATATCTTCTGACGCGGAAGCCTCGATGTTTACCCCAAATTATCCTTCAGCCATTATTATTGATGGCAGCTTGGAAAAAAATTGTCAAAACGATGAAGTTACGAGGCCCAGAACGGGCGTTACCCAGGGAAGTCAAAAACTTCCGCCAGATCCACGAATTGGTAAAGGTGTTGACAAACAAGACCACATCGGTGACTAAGCAAGGCAAAAAACTACTCTTCCATTCGGCCTCGTAATCTCCAACTCGATTTGCTCGCACGGAGACGTGCTGTTTTTGGACGTGTCTGTTGGTATCAGTAGTGGAGCTGCCTAGTTGCGAAGCCGATGCCAGCGTTAACCCTCCAATCTTTCGCTATCAACGTCCTATTCAAGGTCCACAGGCGTAACCTCGAGACGCTGCAAGTGCTACGGCTATTCTCCCTTCCTCCATGCCCACGCGTGTCTCTCAGTGATTAGTCTTCTTGTTTACGCCAGGTTAACATCTAGTGGTGCTTCTTCGAGCTTCAGTTCTCAGATCAATGTCATCTTCCACAGTCGCCGCAAAAGCAGTAACTAACTAGTAAGGACTTGGGAGATCTCTGCCACTGCCTTCATCTTTCCTTCACCCGCTCCTTCCCTCACTTCCTTATCTTCACTCAGACCTTCTCTTAAACTAAGAACTATAAAACAGCAGGAGCTTGACGGCGAGTCCAGGTTTGCGGTCATGGACCATGGACCAGCTTCCCTACGTCACGTGTCATCTACGCACGAACCAAAGGGTCCGCATTTGATATCCCCTTCTCCGTACGCGTGGCTACTAATAATGCCCCTCGGGCCACGAGATGGATTTAACTCTTCTATCCTCGCAGAACCGACGCTGTACGGAAACTGGATGGAGTGGTTCAGATGACTGTTTTGTCATCAACGTCTACCCTGACCCCGCACGGAAGAGCCTGCTTGTCTCTCCCCACAATGTCCACTGAAAGTGACTCTAGTCGAGTATGCACGAGGGTGTTCAAATCCTGTGAGCGCTCTCCTCTTTCCTTTATCTCTTCGACTCACTTGACTCGACTCGAAATCAGTCAACCGCCCTACCTCTGACATAACCCTTCAATCTTCCGATCATGTCCTGTTCAAGGTTCACAGGCGTAATCTCGAAATGTACTCCCAAGTGTTTGCAGATGCTGCGAATGCTACAGCTACTGTGTCTCCCTACCTGCCCACGCCTGCCTCTCCGACTGGAACCGTAGAACAACCTCTTTCCAACTCATCCTCATCCAAGTCCTCCGTCGTCCTCGACCTCATGTTCCAATATATACGTCCCCTACCCCAACCCGATCCACAAAAAGTTGACTTCAATGTAGTGAAAGATGTAGCAGAGGCCTGTAGCGGAGGCCGTAGAGAAATATTTGGCAATGGGGGCTCTCAATGTGCGAATAAGGCGAGTAGTTGATCCTTATCGACACTCTTTACCTGTTACTGATCCCAAAGACAATGTTACCCTCGATATCAGAGAACACATATCTTCCCACCCCGTTGAAGTTCTTTTCCCTCGAGTCGATAAACGAAAGTGCTGAAGCGACATTAGAGTTTCCTCCGTATTCAATATTTCAGAGAGTTCCTCCAGAGGTGTTTAGTGCTTGGGTGCGTCCTGGTTTAGCGTTCTTACTTCCTTTTCCATACTCAATGACCGGACTACTTTTTTCTTCCTAACGCGACAGACAGATACCCTATCAACAAACATATCACATACTCCATCCCAAAGAGTTCACCCGATTCGGACCAAAAACCACGCTTCATCTTTCATCCATTCCCAAAGCAACGCACACAGCAGTAACAACAACACAAGTAACGTTAACGAACTATCCCAACAGGGATGTAAGTCGCGGTATGAACACTGCGCGATGATCACTTCCGTTATTGGACCTGAGTTCAGTATTAGCCTCCATCTTCCAATCTCTCCCCTTCGATAATGACATCGCCGACTCGGAGAATGGGATTCGCGAGTCCAAGCTACAGCGTCAGTGGTACCAGTAGGATTCTAGCAGGTCTCGGTGGTCCCAGTAGTCGTTGGGCCTCTTCCTCTCTTTTCACCTTGTCTTTTTATCATTCAACACCTTCAACCTCATCGTCATCCCCATCGACCCTCAACCTCTTCTTCTCTACCCTACAACGACATTTACTTGTCAGTAGTGTCATAAAATTCAAGGCTCCTACAGGATCTCGGACTGTAAACGAGAATTAGGGTCTTGGATTCAGCAAGCCGAGAGGGATTGAAGGGATCGGAGAGAAGGGAGTAGGGGTGGGAGGTTTGGTTAGTATCTGTGAAGAGGGGTGCTCGGTTGAGTGTGGTCTTCCTAGTTGTATGCGCAGATTTATCATGTATACATACGCATGTACGTGAATACTAATTTCGAGCAAGCTTGACTCTGGCACTCGACAACATATCTGGCCTGATTCCATCTATTCACGTTTGTATGTAGATCGTAATCGAACAAGTAGAACACCAGAGTCAGCAAGGAAAAAAACTTACTCTTTAAGATAATGTATAGTTTCTTTGACCAAATTCTGTAGTTACGAGCAGCTCCCATTTTTGAAAGTCCGCCGATTTCGTTTGACTAGGTCACTATTCCGCTTCGCTCGTGAGGCGCTCAGGATGGAGTTTTGCATCTGAATTGATGTACATGATCTAGAACACCTATTGAGTCGTGAATTGTTGCAGGCCCGGAACTGCTCGTAACCAGAACTTTTGATGGTTTGAACGTGCTGTCGATCAAGGTACTTATTTCAGTGAGAAACACGTCAAAGTGAGTCGACTCCGTGAGGCCAAGGACGGAATGTCAACATCTGCAAGTCCAGTTGGTAATGATCTACATGCATTAATTGGCAAAGATCACCCCGACACTACACACAAAGACATGATCATACAATAATTTTTCTATAGGATTGCAGCTGATCAACCCTTTGATTGTGATCCAAAGCAGAAATAAATGAAAACCGAGTCAGAAATTCGAAGTATTCAAGACCAACTGAATAGTATGGATGTTACACACTTTTTCAGGAACATCCTTACGTGCTAGTATTTGCAAAAGCTATAAGGAGAGGGATATCTAGCAAGACATTTTAGCAGTCAACTTCTCATACTCCAACATTGAACATGCTATAGACGAGCCTAGGATATCAGTCACGCAAAGAATAACAAAAAAGACGGAAATCTGATTGTTAAGGAAAAATTTTGTATTCCCTCCTAAGGTTCAGCGGATTGGTTCACAATCTCCTTACACTGTCTCGCCATCATCTAAAATTTCCAGAAACAGAAACAGATACTTGAGAAATATATGGTACACGCCTCTTTACATTTATGAGAGACTTGAAGATATAAAATTATCTCTAATTACAAACATGGACATCCGCCCATTCCTCACTTTCAACGCAAGGCCCAAAGTCTCAAAATTTCAATCCTCAGTTGCAAGGGCAGCCTTGGAACGTTCCAGCAGTGCATGTGCCCTGAACGCCGTTACACCCGTTCTCTCCACAACCGCCAGTAAAGCCAGTACCACTACCGCACTTTTCGCAGGGACAACCGTTGAATGTGCCCGCGGTGCAAGTTCCGATGGTGTCACTCGGGTTGGCGAATATACCAGCGCAACCTATGATTGTAGTGGTCATATTATCAGGATGTATTAATTCATGCAGAAGACGTAGGTAGACTTACCATTCTGGAAACAGTTGCCAATGAAGTTTTGACAGTTGTCCTGGCGTGAGACGAGATCATGCTCCTGTAGAAAAAGCTCTGGTCAGTAGTTTCATCTGCCTCCCCAGGGAATGAGATGACATACAGCGCGATTCTCCACAGTAGGCGTTCCTGACACCAGGGCTACAGCTGTGGTTGTGACGATAATGAAGCTCTTGAGGGAGAACATGTTGGTGTCAGGTGAAGTGAGTGAGTAGACTTAGACTTAGAAGCTTTCTGAAGGTGTTGAAGCTGAAGGGTGGTTCTTTTATACTCTTTTTCCATCCTTTTTTGGTGATCCTAAATTTATCCGATGTACTTGTGATCTTGTGAAAATAACTGTTAGTGCATAGCGCGAGTTGGCGACGGGTTACGGGTAAGAGTGGCGCAGGTGCGGGTAAATCATTATTTCGGAAACCATACCCACCCGTCCCAGTAAACTCAACCCGCAGTCTCAACTAACATAAGGAGACTGATAGTAAATCCATACTTTAGCCCATATCAGCTAACACATGAAATTGGACATTCAGTTCAAAGTAAGGTTTGGACTGCTCTCATGTGTTCTGACTTTGCTCATTGTATTTTTCAAACGATCCAAACAAGTTCGTTCCCGAACCATGGCATTGCTTACATTGAGTTGGAACAAATTTTATCTGACAGATGTTCATCATGATGACATACATATTTCTCCAGTGCTGAATACTTAAATAGACCACTTTCACAACGCAGACATTTCTAAGCTCCATGATATCAAGAACAAGTGGAGCTACTTGGCAGCTGATTTTATTGGAGGAGAGCTGATGAAAGAAATCATTGAGATACCCGCGTAGAATTCAGAACGTATCCACTTGAAGAATCCTCAAGGTGGCGCTTAAATGAATTCATATTGTTTGTCTAAATAAAAATCCGTATCGCAGATATGTCTAGTGTTATGTCATAGTCAGTATTCGATGATACTAGATCTTAGTAGCACATTTCCAGAATCCCAATAAGCAAAATATCCTAAGTACACATTGAGGAGGACATGGTTTGTGGTTGGTTGCTGTGGCGCATTGAACTAAGTACTTCAGATTCATCGAAAAATATGTTGACAAGCTCCTAGGTCGTGTATTTAATGTGGTGCTATTGCCTGAATAGTACGCCACTGTTCGTGCTTCATGTTATCATTGATGGCAACGGTATCAATTCTTGCTCGGGTGGCGATTTTTAGGTTGAAAGAAATTTCTTGATTTCAAAAACGTGCGACTAACATTTGACGAGATGCCATGATCATCTTAACCAGTGTTATAATAACTTATAGCAGTGAGTGTGGAGCAAAAACTTGACAATTATCGTTGAGTGACCTCACCCTGCGATATAAATCTGTAACCTTTACTTGCTTCTGTGTTGTCCGATGATTCGATATTATCGCTGTTATAGAAGTCATTTGTGAAAATGTGGTTGAACGCCCATGGAACCGAATATACTCGAAGTTGACAGTATGAACTCCAGATTTCTTGGACTGTATCCATCCCGAAATGCCGCGAAACATGAAATACGTACTGACCAAGAGGTATGAGTTGCTGTATTGATGTAGGGTTTGAAGGTATATTTTTAGTAGACTCCAACCACCCGCCTCTGCGTCAATCAACTAAAGTCGCAGCGTTGACGGTGTATTCATTCAGTGAGTGCTGATTACGATCGAGTATTGGTTGATGAAATCAACAGACGCAGTGCTTTATGTTGATGCTAACCCACAAAGCGTAAGTGTAGAGGTGGATAGAGGGTACTTTATGCGAAATGTGGCGTTGACTTGTATAACTCGGACGAGGCCGGAGTAACATTTGCAACAGGCGGCTGTGCCGAAGTTGTATACCATCCCCATTTGGATATTAAACGTTAAACGTTTTAAACTGTTGCCAAACAAAGTACAAACATTCTCCCTCACCTCCCATCGTCATTCAGAATTCGATGCACAGCTGCTTCACCGAGTGATGATTATCCTGTGTACGTTGATAAACGTCGCAGCAATGCCTGCCGACTCGTTCTTCGGTGCTTTGCTTGTCCGAACACAGCTTGCACTCGCTGACAAACTCGGTCGTAAAAAGTCCATCATGCTTGCAAGTTTGATTTGGGTTCTCGGTTCCATCCTTCAATGTGCTGCCGTCGTATGTTCCTCCTAACTCCTCCACATCTCCGTTTTCCTTCTCACATCTCCATTCTACATACAAGACCGAGGTATGCTCGTCTCCGTCCGTCCCATCTCCAGTATCTCTATCGGTATCTCCAGTACCAATCCGAAATCACTGCCCCCGCTATCCATGGTCGTATGGTCTCTCTCTAACAGAGGTTCGTCACTTGGGGAAATTCTCATTCAATACTTCATTCAACTCAGTTACTCCCACATCAATGGAAAGGCTTCTTCCCGTATTCCTTGGGGTCTTCAGATGTTTCCCGCTGTCATCCTCTTCTGCAAAATATTCTACCTTGAATCTCCTCGTTGACCGCTCGACCGAAAAAGGTGTGTTGTGTTTCCCCATCACACGTCATTTGACGTTCCCGGTCGAACTAAAATAAATCTTCATAGGGATGACGAAGTACTAACCATTCTCGTTGACCTGCACGGTGGTGGAGACAAAAATAACGAACTCGTGAGACTCGAGTAGGAAATCAAGAAAGAGGTGCGTTGTGGGGTTTCTTCCTCTTATTCCCCTCCTTCGATGACAATTTCGTTCGTTAAACTCTAACTGATTTGAACCATACGACTTACAATCTCTAAATTCCAGGTCATTTTCGAAAGGACAGAGTGAAATCTTACCTCGATCTCTTGAAGCCTCGGAACCCTCCGCGTGTCACTGTCCTTGGGATGCCATGCAGTCTTCAAATGTAGTCTTAACTCACGGGAATAAATGACATGATGTATGTCTATCAAACCTCTTCTTTTTGTTTTTTCGCCTCTCCATGATCAAGAGCGTGCTTTGATTGACCAAGTGTTGACGTTGCGTTATTCATATAGGTACTACGTCCTCCCCGTGTTCAATGAAACTGGTTTAGCGGGTACCCGCAGCAACCTCATTGCTGGTGTGAGGATTTTTAGCTTCTTTTCTTTCTTGATTCTGATCACCGCTGACATCAACCATTTTCGTCGTGTTTGACCGATCCAATTGATAGTCTGTCTAATACATCCTCAACGTCGCAGTGACAGTTCCCGCTTTACATCGACAACTGGGGTCGTCGTCCCATGTTGATCTCCGGTATTCTTTTCATGGGTTTCTTCCTTTATTTCGTTCGAGTCGGTGGTCTTCAAGCGAGGTTCGGAGACTAGGGTGTCGTTGATAATGGGAGTAAGTAAGTAACAATATTGCTTGCCTTCAACAAAAAGTGGTCGTTTGACTTACCATAATACTCGTTTTCAAATAGACGTCTTGGTCGTCGAAGGCCAGGACTCTACCACCAACGGTATTATCGTCTATTTATACCTCTTCAATTGCTCTTTCGCCATCACTATGGGTCCCGTCTCCTGGACTTACCCCGCCAAAATTGTAAGCTCCATTCCCTCTCCTCTCTCTCCATATATATACCGTTCCCGCACTAGCCATCTTCGCCTCTCTCTCCTCTCCCTCCCGCTCCACCCAAAACACCAGTACCCACTCAAAATCCGTGGAGAAGCCGTCTCCCTAGCCACAGCCTCCAAGGGCTGGATCTTCAATATCGCTCACGCATGGGCCGTCCCACCCAGTTTCGAACACATCGCTTGATGAACTTACTTTATCTCTGACACGTTCGATTTTGCTGCTTGCATTCACATCTTTTGTCCTTTTCCCCTAGACTAAAATATCATGTACTCCTTTCCGAAGAGTTCACCCGATTCGGACCAAAACAAAGTCACGCTTCATCCTTTCATCCACTCTCAACACAACGCCCACAGTAGTAATAACATTTCAAGTAACGAACTATCCCAATAGGGGCACGGTAAATTCCGGTATGAACACTACACAATGATCATCTCTGTTAATTGACCTAGGTTCAAGTATTCACCTTTATCTTCCAATCCCTCCCCTTCGACAATGACATCGCCGGCTGGGAGAATGGGATTTGCAAGTCCAAGCTACAGCGTCAGCGGTGCTCAGGTCCATGAGTCGTTGTTGAGGGTGCCCCAGGCGTCATATTGCGTCTTCTCCACGCTTGACTAGTGATCATAAGCAAAAGCAAGCTGTGTCAAATTGAAGATAGCTTAGTAGTTGCCAAAGTTTTTTTAATGCACAAAGATCATACTATTGATTACCGTTCAAGCGCTTTGCCGGCATTGATTGTCAAAGTCCTGTTATTGAGGTGTGTCTGAGGTACAGCTGTATATGCCCAGTTCAAGGTGGTCAACGCTTGACCGACCCCAATCAGATCTGGCACAAAAACCTAAGTTCATTGTTCAGACACAGAACTAGATAGGATTGTTCAAGTTATGTTAGTCGTTACTCTCGCCTCCTGTAGATTCTCCGTGTTTGGACCTGCTTCAAGAACTAATATCTGTTTGTCTCCGTCTGAGAAGCAATTGGCCACAGTTTACCTACTTCAGATACCGAAAAAATAGAACGATCGGAAGGTGATTAATGTCAATTACTATCCACTTACGCTGTTCCCCACTATTATGATGTAGTCATATGCCAGAGCATTGACAACGAGAGCTAATCCCAACACAGATGCTTGTGGTAAGAGCTTCGTGAGGTCGCATGATCTCGAGAAGTCAGGCTTATTTGAACACGAACCCTTTTTATACGTAGAATCTGAGAAGTGACGGCACCAAAGATCAGTAGGTAGGTAAGTAGAAGCACGGATATAAAAGACTGTTGCTTGCATCTGCTATCGAGTTAGAGATGTTGAATAGTGGAGCGGGAGCTTGGCCTAGATGTGACATAGACCCTTGGAAGATGCATGAATGTAAACAGACAAACGTCTTGGAACGAAAAAATGAAGTTGGATTTCGCGATCGGTATATAGTACTTGCCTGGTAATCTGCACAGACAGATTGGACGGAAGAGCTCGGAATAACAAACGGACAAGCGAGATCAAGTGATCCTTGCTTCCTCCCGAGACAGAAAGCTCTCCGCCACCCTTGTGATCGATAGTAGAGTTTTTTCCAATGATAGATTTCCATGTGATGTGAGGGAAACAACGTTCTCCCGTTAGTGGAGAGACGGCATCACCAGTCACAGATCTCTTCTAACGCGGAAGTCTCGAATTTTTACCCCAAATTATCCTTCAGCCATGATTATTGCTGGCAGCTTGGAAAAAAATTGTCAAAACGATGAAGTTACGAGGCCCAGAACGGGCGTTACCCAGGGAAGCCAAAAGCTTCCGCCAAATATGAGCAATTGGTAAAGGTCTTGACAAACAAGACCACATCGGTGACTAAGCAAGGCAAACTCGTCCAGTCGACCTCGTAATCTCCAACTTGCACAGGCTCTACAGGAGCAGTCGATTTGTTGGCATGGAGACGTGCTATTCTTTGACGTTTTTGTTGACATCGGTAGTGGAGCTGCCCAGCTGCGAAGCCGATGCCAGCGTTAACCCTCCAATGCGTTCTATTCAATTTGAAGGTCCACAGGCGTAACCTCGAGATGCTGCGAGTGCTACAGCTATTGTCCCTACCTCCATGCCCACGCCTGTCTCTCTGACCGGAACCGTAGAACAACCTCCTTCTAACTCATTCTCGTCTCAAATCCACGACAACACCAGCTCTCGCATACCTCAATCCATTGAGATAGTCCACTTTCCGAGTCCTCCGCCATCCTCAACCTCATGTATCAATGTTTCGATATACGTATCCCCAACCCTAACCCGATCTACCAAAGGTTGACTTCATGTAATGGAAGACCTAGCAGAGCCTGTGGAGAAATATTGCGTTTAGTCGGTAATGGGGCTCTCAATGTGCAAAAGAGGTGAGTATTTGATCCATTTACGCTCTTTACCTGTTGCTGATCCCAAGGACAACGTTACTCTCAATATCAGAGAGCACATACCCTCCCACCTCGTTGAAGTCCTTCTCTACTTTACTACCCCAAGTTGATAAACAAAAGTGCCGAAGCGACATTAGAGTTTCCTCCGTATCCAAAGTTGCAACGAGTTCCTCTAGAGGTGTTTAATGCTTGGGTGCGTCTTGGGTTGAAATCCTTACTTCCCTCTCTATATTAAATAACTGGACTACTTTTTTCTTCCTATTATGACGGACAGATATTCTATCAACGAACATAACATGTCCTCCTTTCCAAACACATCACCGGCCCAAAACGAAAGTACGCTTCTTTTTTGATCCATTCTCAACAAAACGCGCATGGTAACCACTCAAGTAACGAACTATCCCAACCTGGTACGAACCCTATGCAATGATCACTTCCGTGATTGGACCTGGGTTCGGGTATTCCCCGTGTTCGAATTCCTACAACATCCCCAGCTGGGAGGATGGGACTCGCAAGTACGGGTTACAGTGTCGGTGGTGCTAGTGGAGTCCGGACTCTAGCAGGTCTCGGTGGTCCCTAGTAGTCGTTGGGCTTCTTCCTCTCCTTCCTCCTTCACCTCGCCTCCGAGTCCTTATCATCCAACACTTTTAACCTCAGCTTGGTCCCCATCGACCCTCGAACTATTCTTCTCTACCCTACAACAACGACATTTGCTCGCCAGTAGCATCATAAACTTCGAATTTTCCACGGGATGTTCGGATTGTAAACGAGAACTAGGGTATCGGATTCAAAAACAAGCTGAGAGGGATTGGAGGAATTGGAGAGAAAGGAAAGGCAGTTTGGTTGTTTGGCTGAGCGTGTCATCAAGGCGAGGGTTGTATTCCTAGTTCTATATGCAGATTTAGTATGTATAACATATTTTGTCAGTTGCGTACGGTAGAGGAATACACTGTATCACTATTAGCTGATATGTAATAACTCTTCAACGTTCTATTGTAAGCTCTGTTTGTTGGCTTGTAATGGCTCGTGTCTAGCATTTATGATTGGGGATTCATGTTAGCAGTGTAATAAATCCTTCGCGATCGGATACCAGGTCAATGAGCTTCTAGTCGGTAAATTCAATCGACAGATACTACCAAGATACACTCACTTTTCACGAATTCTTGGTCACTTCATGGTCATGTCCTAAAAATGTTAAAAGAAGCATCTAGTTATCTGAGTATCACACACGAATCAACTTGATATTGGTCATTCTGTATCTTGAATTCCGACAGCCCAATCCAAGTTACCAAGTAAATAATAAATCTGTGGTTATAATAACCACTTAGAACTCTTTCTCAGGGGTAATTTTGACGTTGACAGGTGAAATCTGGGACTTTCGATGGGAGCAGCTAAGAAGTCACATGGGTACAAGGTCTTTACATTATAACAAGGAATAGAACATATATTTTGAATGGCTATGAACATGGTACAAAGAGAAAGAGGGTTTTCAAGTGATTTTTTACAGTTTATGTAACAAAATAGGGGGGAAAAGACCACTGAAGTAGCGGTATATAATTGTATGTAGAAATATGTGGATTGTGTGAAAAGAGTTTGATTCTGAGCTGAGGGACTGAGTACAATTCACAAGCACTCACAGCTGCTCCTTCTTCCAGAGGAGGCAAAATGCCTTCATTCCCCAATATTTCGCTGCCTGGGGAGTATCTCCATAGTTTCCCCCTTATTGAACATTCAGATCTGCGATTTCTGCTGAAGAAGTGTCACGATAGCTTGATTACCCCGAGAAGTAGCTATCTGGAGTGCATTTCCATATTTTCCACCCTGAGAATTCACATCTGCTCCTTTTTCCAGAAGAAGCTTCACAATTATTTCATTCCCCCAATATACAGCTGCTGAGAGAGCATTTCCATATTCTCCACCTTGAGCATTCACATCTGCTCCTTTCTCCAGAAGAAGCTCCACAATTTTTTCATTCCCCCCATATGCAGCTGCTTGGAGGAGATTTCCAAAAAATTCACCTTGAACATTCACATCTGCCCCATTCTCAAGAAGAAGCTCCACAATTTTTGTGTTGTTCCCACATGCAGCTGCTAGGAGAGCATTTCCATATTCTCCACTTTGAGCATTCACATCTGCTCCTTTCTCCAGAAGAAGCTCCACAATTTTTTCATGTCTCCAGATACAGCTGCTCGGAGAGGATTTCCATATCATCCACCTTGAGCATTCACATCTGCTTCTTTCTCCAGAAGAAGCTCCACAATTTTTTCATTCTCCCCATATGCAGCTGCTTGGAGAGCATTTCCATATTGTCCACCTTGAGCATTCACATCTGCTCCTTTCTCCAGAAGAAGCTCCACAGTTTTTTCATTCTCCCCATATGCAGCTGCTTGGAGAGCATTTCCATATTGTCCACCTTGAGCATTCACATCAGCTCCTTTCTCCAGAAGAAGTTCCACAATTCTTTCATTCCCCCAATATGCAGCTGCTTGGAGAGCATTTCCATATCGTCCACCTTGAGCATTCACATTTGCTCTTTTCTCCAAAAGAAGGCCCACAATTCTTTTATTCCCCTTAAGTGCAGCTGCTTGGAGAGCATTTCCATATTCTCCACCTTGAGCATTCACATCTGCTCCTTTCTCCAGAAGAAGCTCCACAATGCTTTCATTCTCCCCACTTTCATTCTCCCCATATGCAGCTGCTTGGAGAGCATTTCCATATTCTCCACCTTGAGCATTCACATCTGCTCCTTTCTCCAGAAGAAGCTCCACAATTTTTTCATTCCCCCCACATGCAGCTGCTTGGAGAGCACTTCCATATTCTCCACCAAGTTGAGCATTCACATCTGCTCCTTTCTCCAGAAGAAGCTCCACAATTTTTTCATTCTCCCTATATGCAGCTACTTGGAGAGCATTTCCATATTCTCCACCTTCAGCATTCACATCTGCTTCATTCTCCAGAAGAAGCTCCACAATGTTTGCATTGTCCCGATACACAGCTGCTCGAAGAGCATTTCCATATTCTCCACCTTGAGCATTCACATCTGCACCTTTTTCCAGAAGACGCTCCACAATTTTTTCATTCCCCCCATATGCAGCTGCTTGGAGAGCATTTCCATAAACTCCACCTTGAGCATTCACGTCTGCTCCTTTCTTCAGAAGAACCTCCACAATTTCTTCATTCCTCCCATATGCAGCTGCTTGGAGAGCATTTCCATATTTGCCACCTTGAGCATTCACATCTGCTCCTTTCTCCAGAAGAAGCTCTACAATTCTTTCATTCTCCCCATATGCAGCTGCTTGGAGAGCATTTCCATATTCTCCACCTTGAGCATTCACATCTGCTCCTTTCTCCAACATCTTTACTGCAACTTCAAAGAGGCCACTTAGACACACAATATAGAATGGCTCTGGAATGTATCTACTCTGCTCATAATCCATGGTATCATATTCTATATCATAGTGATGTAGCCAGTGAATATATGATTCCTCCCCCCTGTCAAGGAATTTAACAAAAATTGACCAGTCTTTGCACTTTGTCACCAAAGCTGCATGTTTAGTCCAATACCCTGCTGCATATTGGCCATAACTACTCAGTTCGTGCTCTACTGTGACTACTTCTTTCTCAGTGTCATTTCCACCATTCATCCAATAAATTACACAGTATTGAGCCAAAGCCTCATGTGCCAGCTGTTCATTGATATAAAATTTAGAGTCAAGAGTGACTTGACCCATAAGAAATTCTTTCACAGATGGATGAGCCAATTGCAACTCTTTTTCTCCCCGATAACTGTCAATGACCTTCACTAATGTTGATGGAACAACTTTGTCAATTGTATATTCCAGCTCAGATGTACAATCTTCCCCATAAAACTTCTGCTCTTGAACATCAATTGCCAAGATTTCTCTAGCCATCTCAATAGTCACTGTTTCAAATGAGAACAGTATCCACTGTAAGATCGATTTAGCCTCATCTCTGTGGATTTCATCAATTCTTTCCAAAGCCTGATGATAAGTGTCCACCAAGGTTTTTGGAAGTTGTTTGAGTGCTGCTCGAATGCCCCTCCTAGTACCAATGTTTTTCAACACTTCAAGTTGGCAATCCACCCACCGAATCCTTGTTTATATATAGTTAGGTCAGTATACTATTTTCTATTATTCAATGCAATTTTACTTACTGTCCATGAGCTCCACTCATTAAACCTTCTTGAATCTGATCCTCCATTCCCTTGAATAGCCTTGCACTCTCACTTACAACCCTAGCTATATGCTTCTCAATATCTCCCATCTTTTCCTCTTTGTCCAGTGAGATCCCAACACCTTCACCAAGCTGACTATCAGGAAGATACTGGGACATGGGATGTCGACATGAAACCATGATGTGCACATGATCCACCTTAAGCATAGCCTGAATAAACTTACCTACTCTATCCCCTTCTGAGCATTCATCCATTGCATCCAAGACAATATATATCTTCCCTATAAAGTTCCTTGGTAGCTTCATCACTTCACTTTGCATGACATCAACAGAAATTTTCCTGTCACCCTTTCCATTGGCTTCAAACAAATTTCTGACAGCTATTGTGCCCATTTGAGTCAAAAGGCTGGCAACCAGTCCCTTATGTGTGGTCTTTTCTTTATTACTGTCAAGTGTGTCAAAATAATGATAGAACACTTCTTGATTTTCTTCCTCCAAGCAGGTGATGACATTTGTGCTAAACAAATGAGTGAATACTGTATTTTTCAGATTATTCAAGAAGTACCAACCACAAAAATGTCTTTCCCGATCCAGCTGAAAACATTTTAGTTTTGAGTCTCAATATACAGACAAACTACCAAACCTTGGCCTTGTAACCAGAGAATACCTCCATTGTTTTTCCACTTCTGAAATCTGGCATCATTGACCAGCCACATTCCAGTATCTTCTGTTCTTTTACTACGTGCATTGGCATAGTTGGAAGATGAGTCTGGAGCATCAAGCCATTCCCGAATCTTCTTGATATCAAATTCTGGAGCAAAGTCAACAAAATACTGAGGAACTGCAATGATCAACTTATTCCCTTACCTGAACCACAGATGTATTGATCTCCTTTCGCATTATTTATAGTTATCGTCCCAATGGTGTTGCCCTGGCTATTGTTTAGCATACTGTTTCCAGAATAAAATGAGTTATATTGGCATATCGATAGTGTAGAAAGAGGTAATACCTAACAAATGGTTGATTTGTATCACCGGTTGCGGAGTCTGGGTTGCTCATTGTTGGCCACGGTAATTCGGTTTTGATGTCAATGCGCGTCGACACTTGATGATCAAGAACCTGAAAAATTATCCAAATAAGTACATGTGACTAGGTGACTTATGCTGTCAAGAATTTAAGGTTTGGACGACGCGGAAAGATCCTCTTTCATCCAAACTTTAATTTCAGAATTGATATATATGATGTCCGCGAGGCGTGACGTGTGGCTCTGTGTATACTTACAGCCATGGACCAGCTTCCCTACGTCTCATGTGAGTCACGTGTCGTCTACGCACGGACTTTCCACAACCAAAGGGTCCGCATTTGACATCCCCTTCTCCGTGGCTACTAATAATGTCCCCTCGTACGTTCTAGGCCAAGTCCCTCATGAGATGAATTTGACTCTTCTATCCTCGCAGAACCGACGCTGTACGGAAACTCGATAGAGTGAATCAGATGGCTGTTTTGTCATCAACGTCTACCCTGGACCCCGCACGGAAGAGCCTGCTTTTCTCTCCCCACAATGTCCACCGGAAGTGACTCTAGTCTAGTATGCACGAGGGTGTTTAAATCCTGTGAGCGCTCTCCTCTTTCTTTTATCCGCTCTCTTTGTCTCACTTGATTCGACTCGAAATCAGTCAACCGCCCTACCTCTGACACAACCCTTCAATCTTCCGATCATGTCCTGTTCAAGGTTCACAGGCGTAATCTCGAAATGTACTCCCAAGTGTTTGCAGATGCTGCGAATGCTACAGCTACTGTGTCTCCCTACCTGCCCACGCCTGCCTCTCCGACTGGAACCGTAGAACAACCTCTTTCCAACTCATCCTCATCCAAGTCCTCCGTCGTCCTCGACCTCATGTTCCAATATATACGTCCCCTACCCCAACCCGATCCACAAAAAGTTGACTTCAATGTAGTGAAAGATGTAGCGGAGGCCTGTAGCGGAGGCCGTAGAGAAATATTGCGTTTATTTGGCAATGGGGGCTCTCGATGTGCGAATAAGGCAAGTAGTTGATCCTTGTCGACACTCTTTACCTGTTACTGATCCCAAAGACAATGTTACCCTTGATATCAGAGAACACATATCTTCCCACCCCGTTGAAGTTCTTTTACTTCGAGTTGATAAACAAAAGCGCTGAAGCGACATTAGAGTTTCCTCCGTATCCAATATTTCAGAGAGTTCCTCCAGAGGTGTTTAGTGCTTGGGTGCGTCTTGGTTTGACCTTCTTACTTCCTTTTCCATACTCAATGACCGGACTACTTGTTTCTTCCTAACGCGACAGACAGATACCCTATCAACAAACATATCACATACTCCTTTCCAAAGAGTTCACCTGATTCGGACCAAAACGAAAGTACGCTTCATCTTTCATCCATTCTCAACACAACGCACATAGTAGTAACAACAACACAAGTAACGTACTATCCCAACAGGGGTGTAAATCGTGGTACGAACACTGTGCGGTGATCACTTCCGTTATTGGACCTGGGTTCGGGTATCAGCCTCTATCTTCCGACCCCTCCCCTTCGACAATGACATCGCTGGACTGGGAGAATGGGATTCGCAAGTCCAAGCTAAAGCACCAGCGGTGTCAGTGGGACTCTAGCAGGTCTCGGTGATCCCAGTAGTCGTAGGGCCTCTTCCTCTCTTTCACCTCGTCCTTTCATCGTTCAACACCCCCAACCTCATCTTCATCCCCATCGACCCTCAAACCTCTTCTCTACCCTACAACGACATTTACTTGTCAGTAGTGTCATAAACTTCAAGGCTCCTACAGGATCTTTGGACTGTAAACGAGAATTAGGGTCTTGGATTCAGCAAGCCGGGAGGGATTGGAGGAATTGGAGAGAAGGGAGTGGGGGGTGGGAGGTTTGGTGAAGAGGGGTGTTTGGTTAAGCGTGGTCTTCCTCATTGTATGCGCAGAATTTATTATGAAAACTGTATCATGTGTACATATGTACGTGAATACTAATTTCGAGCAAGCTTGATTCGGTTCCCTAGATTGCGTGGGTTCTCTCTGTGATCCGGAACTTCTCGATCTGAAAAATGAAACGGTTGATGGACTGAAAGTCACCTTCGACATCGGGAATTTCAGTGAATAATGTCTTGTTCCGATGCTTTTACGAAATGGTAAGTACAAAACCCATAAGTACAAGATTCTGATCAACCAATTGTATGACTCAATCTGGCAGACGAAAATATTGTGGAATATCGCTGCTTCAACATAAGTGTTCAAAACTTGCTATTTAACTCGGATGTGTGGACGCAAATGAATGAACCCAGGCACTTGACCCGTTCTACTACGAAGAACAAGACACACCTAGACAGACGTGTAACATTATAATTCATACAACGTACGTACCTGGCCTGATTCTCATCTATTCACTTTTTCTCTTCAAGATAATGTACAGTTCCTTTGACCAAAATCTGTAGTCACGAGCGGTTCCCATTTTGAACGTCTGCCGGTTTCGTTCGACTAGGTCACTATTCTGCTTCATTTGTGAGGCCCCCGTGATGAATTGATGTCAGAATAGCTATTATAATTAAGTCGTGAATTGTTGCGGGCTCTGAAACAGAATTTTTGATGGTTTGAACTTCGAGCGTCAGATCGACTCTTGTGTTCATTATTACAACGTTGTCGTATCAATCAAGATACCTATTTCAGTGATAAACACGTCAACTGCGTAAGGCTCAGGGCGAAGCGTTAAAAATCTGCAAGTCCAGACGGATCACATCCATTAATTGGCAAAGATCACCCCGACGCCTCACACAAAGACATAACCACACAAAAATATTTCTATAGGATCGCAGCTGATCAACCCTATGATTGTTATCCAACGAGGATCCGAAATCAATGAAAGCCGAGGTATTCAAGACTACTGACTGAATTGTATGGATGTTACACCCTTTCAAGAACATCCTTACGTGAGGCTGGTACTTGCCAAAGTTATAAGAAGAGGGATATCTAGCAAGGGATTTCAACAGTCATCTTCACGACTCTCGAGGATCATTGACATTTGCCTTGCAGTCCACTCGAGTCTTGATTCTCTTACACAGCATAATTGTTCTCCTTCACTCGCGTTACCGCTCTTGCTGCTCTTGCCCTCACCCTAGATGAATATTGGCATTGATTCTAACGGTGAATATGTCCGCTCACACAACTTATCACAGGCTCCAGTGTCAACGCTCAATAGACTACACCATTGCTCCGGGAGATTTCTGTGATGGAACTCCAGCCGCATGGCATGCTTCTACGTTCCAGTTGGCCAATGCGAACCCGACTACCATTGATGCTGCTTGTGACAATCGCTGGCCAGGTATTCCGATCATCCAACTTCTCTTTTATTTGACTATAAAACATCAGGTTATTTGTTTGAGTCTCCTGGGCAAAGACTACTCCACTACCACAGTGGTAGAAGCTGGGTCTGGATGTGATGCGATTACTGCAGATGCTGTAATTCCCATCAGTACGCTGCTTCATAACAACCCGAATGTGGCGGCAGACTGCAGTAACATCTATCCTGGAGAGGCAAGTGTTTCTCAACATCAAGTCTGGTAAAGTAGTTACTAACCGCCGGATTTTGACTGTTTACAGGTTTTGTGCACATCTAGTGGATTGTTCGATTATATACCGTTTAAGATAGCATTTTGTCCATTTTTTGTTTATTAATCAAAGAAAAATCATACTCAAACATTGAACATGCTCAAGACGAGCCTAGGATATCAGCCCCGCAATTGGAAATAACAAAAAAGGCAGAAATCTGATGGTTAGAAAAAAAATTCTATTCTCGCAAAAGCCTCAGCAGATTAATTCACAATCTACTTTCACTGTCTCGCCATCATCTAACATGTTCAGAAACAGAAACAGAGACTTGAAAATATATATGGTACACCCCTCTTTACATTTATGAGAGACTCGAAGATATAAAAATATCTCTGATTACAAACATGGACATCCATTGATGCCTCACTTTCAACGGAAAGCCTAACGTTTCAAAATTTCAATCCTCAGTTGCAAGGGCAGCCTTGGAAAGTTCCAGCAGTGCATGTGCCCTGAACACCGTTGCACCCGTTCTCTCCGCAGCCACCAGTAAAGCCAGTACCACTACCGCACTTTTCGCAGGGACAGCCGTTGAACATGCCTGCAGTGCAAGTTCCGATGGTGTCACCTGGGTTGGCAAACGTACCAGCGCAACCTATGATTATAGTGGTGGTGTTATCAGGATGCATCCGCTCATGCAGAAGATATATATAGGTAGACTTACCGTTCTGGAAACAGTTGCCGATGAAGTTTTGACAGTTGTCCTGGCGTGAGACGAGACCATGCTCCTGTAGAAAAAGCTATGGTCAGCAGTTTATTCTGCTTGTATGGCAGGAAATGAGACGACATACAGCGCGATTCTCCACAGTAGGCGTTCCTGAAACCAGGGCTACAGCTGTGGTTGCGACGATAATGAAGCTCTTGAAGGAGAACATGTTGGTGAAGTGAGTGGGTAGACTTAACAGACTTGGAAGCTTTCTGAAGGAGTTGAAGCTGAAGAGTGCTTCCTTTATACTCGTCTTTCATCCTTTTTTGGCAATCCTAAATGTGGTGTTGTGAAAATAACTGTAAGTGCATAGCACGAGTTGACGACGGGTTACGGGTAAGAGTGGCGCAGGTGCGGGTAAATCATTATTTTGGAAACCATATCGACCCGTCCCAGTAAGCTCAACCCGCAGTCTCAACTAACATAAGTAGACTGATAGTAAATTCATACTTTGGACCATATAAGCTAACACATGAAATTGGACATTCAAGGTTTGGACTGCTCTCATGTGTTTTCACTGTGTTTATCGTATATTTTCAAACAATCCAGACAAGTTCATACCCGAACCATGGGATTGCTTACATTTAGTTGAAGCAAACTTTATTTGATAGATGTTCATCATGATGATAGTACTGAATACTCAACCAGACCACATCTATAACGTAGACATTTCTAAGCTCCATGATATCAAGAACAAGTGGAGGTACTTGGCAGCTCGATATAGTGGAGGAGAGCTGATGAAAAAAAATCACTGATGTAGAATGTAGAATGTATCCACTTTAAGATGGAGCTTACTATTTTCTATCAGGAAGCTGGGCAGACCAGGAAGTGGGTCACTTCCCATTTCCTGAGAGCTCAACCTTTTTGGGGAGCATCAGAATCAGAATCACATCTAGGGTGTTTAGATATGTAGTTTAAGACCTGCCAATGTCGGCTGTTGATGACTGCGAAGCGTGATCAGGAGATATGCGAAAATTGATGGGTGTGGGTAGGCGATGACGTCATTTTCCTTATTTAGGTCTGCCCATGCGGCGGAGTGGTCACAAACTCAACAACGGTGCTGTCCCCTGGCTGTCCCCCGCTCCAAAACTTTTTGTGAAGTGTTCAAATGAATATAGCAGTAGATTGACTAGCTTAGAAGCAAATATGCCATTTCAGACATGGTCTGAACAAGGCATTGACCCATTTCCTGATTTTCACTAAACACCGACACACTGGAACAAAACATTCACCGCGCGCTCAAAACAGCCTATAGCGTCTTGATTTTTGGACATAATATACTCACAAGATGCCCTACTGTATGTTGAGCACCATACAATAGGTGAATGTCTCATAGCTCACCCTCCATAACATAAAAACCATTAAGGTGACCCATTACCCGATCCAAAATAGTAAATAAATTCATATTGTTCTTCACTAAATAAAATGACCAAAAATCCGCGTCGCAGGTATGGTCTTGTGTCATGTCATAGTCAGTATTCGATGATACTAGATCTTAGTAGCACATTTCCAGAGCCCCAATAAGCAAAATATTCTACGCATTGAGGAGGACATGGTTTGTGGTTGGTTGCTGTGGCGTATTAAACTAAGTACTTCAAATTCATCAAAAAATATGTTGACAAGCTCCTAGGTCGTATATTTAATGTGGTGCTATTGTTTGAATAGAACGCCACTGTTCGTGCTTCATGTTATCATTAATGGCAACGGTATCAATTCTCGCTCGGGTGTCGATTTTTAAGTTGAAAGAAATTTCTTGATTTCAGAAACGTGCGACTAACATCTGACGAGATGCCATGATCATCTTAACCAGTGTTATAATAACTCATAGCAGTGGCTGTGGAGCGAAAACTTGACAGTTATCATTGAGTGACCTCACCTTGCGATATAAATCTGTAACCTTTACTTGCTTCTGTGCTGTTCGATGATTCGATATTGTCGCTGTTGTAGAAGTCATTCGTGAAAATGTGATTGAACTCCCATGGAATCGAATATACTCGAAGTTGACAGTATGAACTCCAGATTTCTTGGACTGTATTCAACCCGAAAGACCGCGAAACCCGATGAAACACATACTGACCAAGAGCCATGAGCTACTGTGTTTATGTAAGGTTTAAAGGTATATTTTTAGTAGACTCCAACCGCCCGCCTCTGCGTCAATCAACTAAAGTCACAGCGTTGACAGTGTATTCATTCAGTGAGTGCTGATTACGATCGAGTATTGGTAGATGAAAATCAACAGACGCAGTGCTTTATGTTGATGCTATCCCACAAAGCGTAAGTATAGAGGTGGATAGAGGGTGCTTTGTGCGAAATGTGGCGTTGACCTTATAACTTTCGGACGAGGCCGGCGTAACAAAGGATTCGATCCGATTCGTTTACAAACAGGTGGCTGTGTCAAAATTGTATGCCCTCCCCATTTGGATATCAAACTGTTGCCAAACAAAGTACAAACATTCTCCCTCCACTTTCTTCCCATCGTCATTCAGAATTCGATGCACAGCTGCTTCACCGAGTGATGGTTATCCTGTGTATGTTGATAAACGTCGCAGCAATGCCTGCCGACTCGTTCTTTGGTGCTTTGCTCGTCACCCAGCTCGCACTCGCTGACAAACTCTGTCGTAAAAAAGTCCATCATGCTCTTGTTTGATTTGGGTTCTCGGTTCCATTCCTCAATGTGCTGCCGTCGTATGTCCCTCCTACCTCCTCCACATCTCCGTTTTCCTTCTCACGTCTTCATTCTACATACAAGACCGAGGTATGCTCGTCTCCGTCCGTTCCATCTCCAGTATCTCTATCCAGTACCGTCGTACCCATCTACCAATCCGAAATCACTCCCTCCGCTATCCATGGTCGTATGGTTTCCCTCTAACAGTGGTTCGTCACTTGGGGAAATTCTCATTCAATACTTCATTCATTTGGTTGCTCCCATATCAATGGAAAGGCTTCTTCCCGTATTCATTGAGGTCTTCAGATGTTTCCCACTGTCATCCTTTTCTGTGGAATGCTCTTCCCAAAATCCCTTCGTTGACCGCTCGATCGCAAGAGCTATGTTGTGTTTCCCATACACATTTGACGTTCCCGGTTGAACTAAAATAAATCTCCATAGGGACGACAAAGCACTAACCATTCTCGCTGACCTGCACAGTGGTGGAGACAAGAACAACGAACTCGTGAGACTCGAGTTTGAGTAAATCAAGCAAGAGGTGCGTTGTGGGGTTTTCTTCCTCTTTTTCCCCTGTTTCGTTCGATGACAATTTCACTCCTCAAAACTTCAAACTCTAACTGATTTGAGCCGTATGACTTACAATTTCTAAATTCCAGGTCATCTTCGAAAGGACATAGCGAAATCTTATCTCGATCTCTTGAGGCCTCGGAATCTTCACCGTGTGCTTGAAATGCAGTCTTCAGATGTAGTCTCGACTCGCCAGATTGAATGACATGATGTGCGTCTATCAAACCTCTTCTTTTTGTTTGTTCACCTCTCCATGATCCAGACCGTGCTTTGATTGACCGAGTGTTGACGTTGCGTTATTCATATAGGTACTATATTGTCTACGTGTCCCATGGAACTGGTCTGGCGGGTACCCGCAGCCACCTCATTGCCTCTGTAAGGATTTTTTCTTTCTTTCTGAATCACCGCTAACATCATTCACTCTTGTCTTGTTTGACCAATCCAATAAATAGTCTGTCCAATACGTCCTCAACGTCGCTGTGACCTTTCTCGCTACACATCAACAAGTGGGGTCGTCGTCCCATGTTGGTCCTGGGTACTCTTTTCATGGGTTTCTTCCTTTATATTATTGGTGGTCTTCAAGCGAGGTTCGGACACTGGGGTATCTTTGATAACTCGAGTAAGTAACAATATTACTTACCTTCAACAAACTGGCAGTTTGACTTACTATAACACTCGTTTTTAAATAGACGTCTGGCTCATCGAAGGCCATGATTCCGCTACTAAGGGTATCATCATACCTCTTCGTCTGCTCTTTCGCCGTCACTATGGGTCCCATCTCTTGGACTTACCCCGCTGAAATCGTAAGCTTTCCCTCTTCCCTCTCTATATATACCGTTCCGGCACTAACCAATCTTCGCTTCTCTCTCCTCACACCGTTAAGTAATTGTAACATACGGATCCATATGGCGGCCAGCATATGGATCCGTACGTCGGCCAATCCTTAGGTTCCGTGCGTAGGCCAATTGTTAGGTTCTGGTTCAGTATTAAACTTGTAAACAGACTGAACACCAGCCGACGCATTGGCCAAGACTCGGTCTGTATGTACAATATTTCACCTGTATACAGACAGAACACTGGCCAATGCATTGGCTGACAATCAGTCTGTATGTACAATACTTGACTTGTATACAGACCGAACAACAGCCGATGCATTGGCCAACACTTACTCTGTATGTACAATACCTCACTTGTATACAGACACCGGCCAATGCATTGGCCAACAATTAGTCTGTATGTACAATACTTGACCTGTATACAGGCTGAACACCAGCCAATGCATTGGCCGATATTCAGTCTGTATGTACAATACTTCACTTGTATACAGACTGAATGCCAGCCAATGCATTGGCCGACAATTCAGTCTGAACTGAAGCAGGAGCCACCTACCATACCGGCCGGCGTACGGATCTATATGCTGGCCAGCATATGGATCCGTACCATGCAATTACTTAACGCACACCTCTCCTCTACCTCCACCTCCACCCGCACACAGTACCCACTCAAAATCCGTGGAAAAGCCGTCTCCCTAACCACAGCCTCCAACTGGGTCTTCAATTTCGCTCTCGCATTCGCATGGGCCATCCCACCCGGTTTCGAACACATCGCTTGATGAACTTACTTCATCTCTGACACGTTCGATTTCGCAGCTTGCATTCACATCTTTTGTCCTTTTCCCCTAGACTAAAATATCATGTACTCCTTTCCAAAGAGTTCACCCGATTCGGACCAAAACAAAGTCACGCTTCATCCTTTCATCCACTCTCAACACAACGCCCACAGTAGTAATAACATTTCAAGTAACGAACTATCCCAATAGGGGCACGGTAAATTCCGGTATGAACACTACACAATGATCATCTCTGTTAATTGACCTGGGTTCAAGTATTCACCTTTATCTTCCAATCCCTCCCCTTCGACAATGACATCGCCAGCTGGGAAAATGGGATTCGCAAGTCCAAGCTACAGCGTCAGCGGTGCTCAGGTGTCATGAATTTCTCCTGTCCTTGTCTCCTTTGTCTCGGAGTCCCTATCACTGTCCATAGTTACTTTTACTTTTTCATCATTTTCCATCATCACCTTCCATTACTCATATCATCAGCTTCCCCTTCTATTATTACCATCAGCTTCTCCCTTGATTGATCTTTCCTTGTTTCCATTCTGTGATAGCTATCTCCATGGACACTTTACCTATTCATTACTTATCATTTATACAGATGGTCATTGTAGACACTTCTCCAGTCTGATCTCTTGTCTCTATACTGCACGAGTGTCCTGTACTATGTTGAGCTAGTCATCTTACTCACTTCCTCTCTTTTCTTGCCTTGGTTCTTGGTTGTATAGGCTGGTCCCCAGTTAAGTCATTGTCAATATATTGTCATTGTCCCTTGTCCCTGTGTATATGTGTGACTTGAGTGGTTTGGTGTGTTGGGCACTTGTGTCCTTGACACTAGATCAGACTCTTTTACACTCACCTCACACATTTTCAACTCTCCTGTGATATCTATTGACCAGCTCATTTCGACTTCTGGACAGACCTACTCTTCACCACCCTGTCATTCTTTACCCCTGGCCCTGGTTCCCTAGTCCTTGCCCCTCGACTTCACCCTATCCTAATTCTGGTCTCCAACATCAGTATATGACGACTTGATGCACCAGTACTGCCCTAGAGGTGCTCTATGTTTTGCAGGAAGCAGCATATCACCTACCCTTGTCTCTTTGAGTTCCAGTTAACATAGGTCTGGCTCATTGACCCCCAGTTAAGCCTTGTGTTTCCCTAGCCCTTGCCCTTGATCTTTTCAGGTTTCAGTTGACGTGTGTCCTGACCTGTACCCCGCCATCATTCCTGTTCCCTATCCTGGTCTCCACTGTTTTTATCTCAAGTCTCAAATCTCCAGTCCCAGTTTCCAACTCTATTCCCCTCGACACCTGAGTTTCAGTTGACGGTTGTCCTGACTCAATCCATTTCCATTCCAGAAACTCTGACATTCAACTGTCATTTTACCTTACTCAGCCCTCCATGTCCCTGCAGTACTTGTTTCAACACTGGTGCTCCAGGCGCAAGCACCCTTGAAAAGGGGGTAATGTCATGAATTTCTCCTGTCCTTGTCTCCTTTGTCTCGGAGTCCCTATCACTGTCCATAGTTACTTTTACTTTTTCATCATTTTCCATCATCACCTTCCATTACTCATATCATCAGCTTCCCCTTCTATTATTACCATCAGCTTCTCCCTTGATTGATCTTTCCTTGTTTCCATTCTGTGATAGCTATCTCCATGGACACTTTACCTATTCATTACTTATCATTTATACCGATGGTCATTGTAGACACTTCTCCAGTCTGATCTCTTGTCTCTATACTGCACGAGTGTCCTGTACTATGTTGAGCTAGTCATCTTACTCACTTCCTCTCTTTTCTTGCCTTGGTTCTTGGTTGTATAGGCTGGTCCCCAGTTAAGTCATTGTCAATATATTGTCATCATCCCTTGTCCCTGTGTACATGTGTGACTTGAGTGGTTTGGTGTGTTGGGCACTTGTGTCCTTGACATCAGGTCCATGAGGAGTCGTTGAGGATTCCCCAAGCGTTGTATTGCGCCTTCTCCGCTCTTGACTAGTGATCATAAGCAAAAGTACGCTGTGCCGGATTTAAGATAGCTTAGTTGTGAAAGTTGTTTTGATGCACAAAGATCATACTGTTGATTACTGTACTTCCTCCAAATTGTCAGCATTGATTGTCAAAATCCTGTGATTGAGGTGTGTCTGAGGTAGAGTTGTATATGCCCAGTTCAAGATGGTCAACGCTTGGCCGGACCCAATCAGACCTGGCACTGAAACCCAAGTTCATGATTCAGACACAGATCATTCCCAGGATTGTTCAAGTTAATAGTAGTCGTTGCTCTCATCTCTTGTAGATTCTCTGTATTTGAACCTACTTCAAGAACAAACACCTTTTTATCTCTGTCTTCTGATAGACGATTGGCGACAGTCAACCCGCTTCAGATATCGAAAAAATAGAATCATCGGAAGGTGAATAATGTCATTTACTATCCACTTACGCTGTTCCTCCCCCTATTATGCTGTATTTATATGCCAGAGCATTGACAACGAGAGGTAATCCCAACAAAGATGCTTGTGGTAAGACTCGGAGCATCAGGAAAACTGCCTCGTCAAAATATCTCAGGAATTCCTAAAATTCTCAAAACTTCGTCAAATTTCTTGCATTTTCTACAATTTTTGCATTTTGAAAATTTGGTCACAATAGCTAGCCCCCCTGACCCACTTTGAAAATTTTGGCAAATTTTGGTTGATTTCAGTGAATTTTACATTGGTATCAGACAGTATTCTCTTTGAAATTTACATTCATCTTTGTATGAATTCGAGGTAAAGACAATTTATTATTCATAT
The DNA here is from genome assembly GCA_004369135.1 of Dendrothele bispora CBS 962.96. Taxonomy (NCBI): domain Eukaryota; kingdom Fungi; phylum Basidiomycota; class Agaricomycetes; order Agaricales; genus Dendrothele; species Dendrothele bispora. The sequence continues at coordinate 159,693 of ML179058.1, read as the reverse complement.
ATACTATAGTTACTACATAAAACAGTAGAGACATTGAAAGATAAGTTTACAGGAAAGAACGGAGGGATGAAAGTCAGAAGGAACGTGAAAAAATATACAACATCGTAAGTAATTTAGATAGATGAATGTGCGTGCTAGGAAAGAACGGAGTCAGCAATATAAAAAAAGTTAACCGCTCAAACACATACAACGGGAGACCTATGAATAAGACAAGTAAGAAAAGAAGTAAAACATAAGACGGTTGAGGAAATTTACCTGTATAACATAAGTGCGGTGTGACTCTGGACTACGAAATTTGAATCCTATAAATGAAAACACATCGGACTCTCTCACGCTATTATTAGTCATAATTTATGTCAGCAACAAAGTTCCCGCGCAAGACGAGAATTGCCGGAAAGTCGCCATTCCGCCTGTATGATGAGCACTAATCGGTCAGTTCAGTGTAGAACATTACCATTTAGCATGTACAAACACGATTTTGCATGACTCTGGCCCGGGATGGGTTTACAATTTGTGTTTCTTTCTACACTAATTTCTTTTTTCAGAAAGAATGTAAGTTTGTGCAGTTAAGTATATAAGAATTAATCAACATTAAGTGCATACTTCCAAGTCCCACATGGCAAGTCAATTCAATCTCACCACAAAATGTGAGTTCAAAAAGAAGCTCTCAATTTTATTTTGTGTCTCAAAGTAGCTTAGTATCAAGGACTCAGAGACACCTCCAAGTAAGTACACCACAGAGACAGAGAACAATTGAGAAAAGGAAAGAAAGTTGAGAGTCATGAATGGTCCTGCGTTCCTCAACCTTTAGTCTAATTCCATTTGATTTGCCATGGCAAAGTGATTGAAAACATGTTGGAGGCCAGAATCAAATGATCATCCTTTTTACATATGAACACATGTGAACACAAATTACAATGGTGATCAATGGTATAGTTTGACACAAGGAAAAGTTGCAGGTCAATTGGCACAACACCCTATTTTATCCAAGAACTCACATAGGTTGCTGTACATTATTTCAATCATATGAACTGCCACTTACTTATTTCAATATTTTTTTGATCTCCCATAAGAAAACACAGAAAACACATGCTGTTGCAGGGCCTTCACATGTACCACTGTACCAGCTCAGGGGCAAAACAACCCTTTTTAGAATTGAATGAATGTCCAAGCTGAAGTATGTCATGTTACTCACATATTGAGTTTTGACACTCATGCACATTTTCTTTAAACAGATACCAGCATTACCTGCAAGGTTTCAAGTCAGCTGCAATACCAAGTACTTATAGGGGTGGTGGAAGAGGTCATGGTTTAGTAGCCAGCACAGGTTTATAGTAGAGAAGGGAGACAGGGGAGGTAGTACCACGGCTTCAACATGAGCGCAGTGGAAGTAGTAGTAGTAGTAGTAGCAATGAGGAAGATGAACCAACTCACAATAATAATGGAAATGACCATATATCACAGACTCAAGCTCACAAGTTACAGGGGCAATCTGTCCATCATGTTGGTGGGTTGGTTTGGACTTATGAGCTACAATGATGTTCCCCCATGGGCAACTTTATGTTGTACTGTCACAGTGTACATCTGCTCAAGGAATAAAAGTTCTATTTGCTGAATGTAAGTGTGATTATATTATAAAGCAATTCACAATCATAAACCAATTTGGACTCCTTCAGCCAGAATCATAAAACTATTGATATTAGACCATATCTGCAACGCGAATTTTTGGTCGTTGTATTTCATTGAGGAACGATATATATTTATCCAGGTCCCACCCAAAAATCTTTAAGTGGGGCTGGGTGGTTGACCAAAACGCCATGGTTATTTACATTAGCCCATTTCCGTTTATCTGTAGCTCCATTATTCTTTGACATTTTGGAGCTTAGAAAAATCCGCGTTGCAGATATGGTCTATTGTTGGAGCTTCTGTTTTTTCTCAGATGTGGTTTATTAAAGACTTTATATAAAAATGTTGTCATTGTCATTTCATTAGACCACATCTGCAATGGGAAAAATAGAGGCCCCAAGCCTCCAGCAATGTAAAACCTATTCATCAAAGCTCAAAAATGGCCATTTTCCCCATTGCAGATGTGGTCTCTTCGCTTTTTATCATATTTCATATTTTGGATGTAAATTATTGAGAAATTTTAAAGAAAGTTATATGAGCATAATGTGCCCTCCCCGTGCCGTAGGCACGGGCAAGCATAGCTTGTAGCCGGAGAAGGAAGGGATGATGTCAAATGCGCGTTTGCCCCGGGCATCCGGTTGATACTAATATCTCTATATAGATGTATGTTAAGTAAGGCAAACGTGAGACAAGTGTAAAAAGGAAAAATAGAATGCGCACCAAATGCGCTGGCACTCACCAAGACCATAGAAAGAATACTAAAACCTTCTGTATACAACACGTCCCACCCGGAAAGAGATTTGTTTGATATAGTTCCAAAATATAAGAGTTGAAGCCTAAGAAAAATAACGAGGGAGGAAATGACAGGAAAATGGGAAGGAAAGAGTCGACGTGGTATGACAGAAACTATATAAACAACTAATTTAGACTCCGCTTCAAATATCACGTGATCGCGGAACAGACCTTGAGTTCGAAAAAAATCCTAAGTCGGAAACCTCTGTCAGTCTATGTGAAGCCTTTTGTGCAGATTTTTTCTGTTGACATTGCCACTTTTAACAAATTCATTCAAAAAGGCATGTGGTCGCATGCCTTTCCACATTTTATAGCAGTGTACTTATTCCTCAGTCACACGCATTTTGAAGTATTTGGGTGAATTTCTGAAATTTTCGGAAATTAGTACAATTAGTGAAACTAGCGGCCTATTTTCACCAGTTTCAAAGTTTGCCGAAATTCATACATTATTTCCGTGGGAGAGTTTTCCTGATGAGCTTCATGAAGTCAAGAGCTCAGGCTCATACGAACCCTTCTTATATGTAAAACCTGAAAAGTGACGGCACCCAAGGTCAGTAGGTAGGTAGAAGCAAGGATATAAAAGACCGTTGCTTGCATCTGACTTAGACGTGTTGAATAGTGGAGTGGCAGATTGGCCTAGATGCGATATAGACCCTTGGAACATGTATGAATATAAACAGACAAACGTCTTGGAACAAAAACATGAAGCTGGATTCTGCGATCGGTATATAGTACTTGCCTGGTAATCAAGTTGCACAGACAGATTGAATGGAAGAGCGCAGAATAACGAACGGACAAGCGAGATCAAGTAATCCTTGCCTCCTCCCGAAACAGAAGGCTCTCCTCCGCCATTGTGATCGATAGTACGAGTTGTGTCGATGATAGATGTCCAATGATGTGAGGGAAACAACGCTCTTAGCGGAGAGACAGCATCACCGAGACATCTTGTAACGCGGAAGTCTCGATGTTTACCCTAAATTATCCTTCAGCGCTTCAGCCATTATTTTTGGTGGCAGCTTAGGAAAAAATTGTCAAAACGATGAAGTTACGAGGCCCGGAACGGTCGTTACCCAGGGAAGTCAGCCTTCGCCAGATCCAAAAGGACCACACCGGTGATGATCATGAGTAATTGGTAAAGGTCTTGACAAACAAGACCACATCGGTGACTAAGCAAGGCAAAAAACTCTTCCAGTCGGCCTCGTAATCTCCAACTTGCGCAGGCTCTACAGGAGCAGTCGATTTGTTGGCACGGAGACGTGCTGTTCTTGGACGTGTCTTTTGGCATCAGTAGTGGAGCCGCCTAGTTGCGAAGCCGATGCCAGCGTTCACGTCAACCCTCCAATCATCTGACTGCGTCCGAATTCAACTTGAAGGTCCACAGGCGTAACCTCGAGATGCTGCGAGTGCTACAGCTACCGTCCCTATCTCCATGTCCACGCCTGTCCCTCCCTCCGGAACTGTAGAACAACCTCCCTCCAACTCATTCTCGGCTCAAATCCACGACAACACCAGCTCTTGCACTCCTCAATCCGGTGAGATAGTCCACCTTTCCGAATCCTCCGCCGTCCTCGACCTCATGTATCAATGTTTCGATATACGTATCTCCAACCCCAACCCAATCCACGAAAGGTTGACTTCAATGTAGTGGAAGACCTAGCAGAGCCTGTGGAGGTTTAGTCGGCAATGGGGCTCTCAATGTGTGAAAGAGGTGAGTATTTGATCCATTCACGCTCTTTACCTATTGCTGATCCCAAGGACAACGCTACTCTCAATATCAGAAAACACATACCTTCCCGCCTCGTTGAAATCCTTCTCTACGTTACTACCCCAAGTTGATAAACAAAAGTGCCGAAGCGACATTAGAGTTTCCTCCGTATCCAATGTTGCAACGAGTTCCTCAAGAGGTGTTTAGTGCTTGGGTGCGTCATGGGTTGAAATCCTTACTTCGTTCTCTATACTCAATAACTGGACTACTTTTTTCTTCCTACTACGACGGACAGATGTCTTATCAACGAACATAACATGTCCTCCTTTCCAAAGACATCACCCGATTCGGCCCAACACGAAATCACGCTTCTTTTTTCATCCATTCTCAACAAAACGCGCATGCTAACCACTCAAGTAACGAACTATCCCAACGTGGTATGAACACTATGCAATGATCACTTCCGTGGTTGGAGCTGGATTCGGGTATTCACCGTCTTCAAATTCCGGTTCCTCTCCTACAACATCCCCAGCTGGAAGGATAGGACTCGCAAGTACAGGTTACAGTGTCGGTAGTGCTGGTGGAGTCCGGAGTCTAGCGGGTCTTGGTGGTCCCCAGTAGTGGTTGGGCTTCTTCCTCTCCTTCTTCTTCCACCTCACCTCCTTATCGTCTAACACCCTTAACCTCGGCTTCGTCCCCATCAACCCTCGACCTATTCTTTTCTACCCTACAACAACGACATTTGCTTGCCAGTAGCATCATAAACTTCGAGTTTTTCACGGGAAAGTCCGGATTGTAAACGAGAACTAGGGTATTCGATTCAGGAAGCCGAGAGGGATTGGAGGAATTGGAGAGAAGGGAAAGGGTGTTTGGTTGTTTGGTTGAGCGTGTCATCGAGACGAGGGTTGTATTCCTAGTTCTATGTGCAGATTTAGTATGTATAACATATTTTGTCGGTGTGTACGGTAGAGGAATACGCTGTATCACTATTAGCTGATATGTAATAACTCTTCAACGTTCTATCGTAAACTCTGTTTGTTGGCTTGTAATGGCTCGCGTCTAGCATTTATGATTGGGGATTCATGCGATGGAGTATGATAAGTTCTTTGCGATCGGATACAAGGCCAATGACCTTCTAGGCGGCGGTAACTTCAATCAACAGATACTACCAAAATACACTCACTTTTCACGAATTGCTCGTCAACTCATGTCCTAAAGAATGTTCAAAGAAGCATCAACTTATCTGAGTACCGCATGCAAATTAACTTGAGATGGGAAATTCTGTATCTTTAATTCTGACAACCTAGTCCAATTTAGGAACCGTTGAGAAGAAAATAATAAATATGTGATTATAATAACCACTCAGAACTCGTTCTCAGAGGTAATTTTCACGTTGACTGTTGAAATGTGGGATTTTCGACGGGAGCAGCTAGAAAGGCACATGGATACAAGGTCCCTACATTATAACAAGAAATAGAACATATATTTATGAACATGACACAAAGAGAAAGAGAGTTTTCGAGTGATTTTTTACAGTTTGGGTAACAGAATAGGGAAAAGCTGAAGTAGTTGGACATATGAGTTTCATTGAAAAATGTGGATTGTGTGGAAAGAGTTTTATTCTGAGGTGAGGGGCTAAATGATCTCCACAAGCACTCACATTTGCTGCATCTTCTAGAGCATGCAAAATGCCTTCATTCCCCAATATTTTGCTGCCTGGAGAATGTCCATATTTTTCCACCTTATTGAACATTCAAATATGCTCCTTTCTTCTGAAGAAGAGTCACCATAGCTATGTTTCCCTGAGAAGTAGCTATCTGGAGAGCATTTCCATAGATTCCACCTATGAAATTCACATCTGCTCCGTTCTCCAGAAGAAGCTCCACAATTACTTTATTCCCTATAAGAACAGCTGCTTGAAGAGCACTTCCAAATGTCCCACCTTGAGCATTGACATCTGCTCCTTTCTCCAGAAGAAGCTCCACAATTTTTTCATTGTTCCTATAGTATGCAGCTGCTAGGAGAGCATTCCCAAATCTTCCACCTTGAGCATTCACATCTGCTCCTGTCTCCAGAAGAAGCTCCACAATTTTTTCATTCTTCCCATATGCAGCTGCTTGGAGAGCATCTCCATATTTTCCACCTTGAGCATTCACATCTGCTCCTTTCTCCAGAAAAAGCTCCACAATCACTTCATTCCCCCTATATGCAGCTGCTTGGAGAGCATTTCCATATAGTCCGCCTTGAGCATTCACATCTGCTCCTTTCTCCAGAAGAAGCTCCACAATTTTTCCATGCTCCTTATATGCAGCTGCTTGGAGAGCATTTCCATATTGTCCACCTTGAGCATTTACATCTGCTCCGTTCTCCAGAAGAAGCTCCAAAATTCTTTCATTATTCCAATGTGCAGCTGCTTGAAGAGCATTTCCAACCTGTCCACCTTGAGCATTCACATCTAAGGCTCAGGACGGATACATCCGCGGATGACCAGTATCTGTACCGGCCGGTTTTTGACTTTCCAAAATCCAAACCTGTATCCGTCCGGTTTTGTGGGCCGGATAACCGGTATCCGCAGTATCCGACCGGCAGGTTACCTGAAAAATGCGGATACCTGCAGGTAGAATGCAAATTTTCTTTCAAATATTAGTGAAAAATAGGTACAAAAATTTATTTATGTGTCAGTATGAAACATTTGAATCTAAAACAGTAAATTAATTAAGTCTAAACCATCTTTTTTAAGTTTGAATTGATTTCTTATGATGTAAAAATTTTGATTTATGTAGAATTATCAATATCTTAGCCTCTAGAGCATGGATTTGAGTAATTATTTGGCTGTTAGTTAGGAATAGTCCAAATGCATGTTTTTCATTTCTAGAAGTAGTCACAGAAATTGCTTCTTGCTTATTTATTTAGTGTCCCAAAAATTGTGGCACCATAAATTTCCAAGGCAAGGAGCCATTCTAAAAATACATTCAGTATGCCACATTGTGGGAATTGATAAGTTGTACAAATTTCATTTCTAGGACATGTCTTAAAAGTCAATACATCAAACTGTATTCAAAATATCATTTAATGACTAAAAAAGTTCAAATCTATTCATTAATAGAACTGATTAAACACAACATACAATGGATAAATGGCACTTCATTACCAAATTTCTGCAACTATTTGAAGTTCTGGGCAGAAGGTTGACAAAAAAATCAAGTATACAGAAATTATATCAATAGAAGTTACTAATTGTGTATGCCGGATACACCCAGTACCTGCCGGTTTTTGCAATTTTTTGAAAATTCAAACCGGTATCCGCAAGTATCTGTATCTGCGGATCCGGATACTTAAAATTACCAGAACCAGCCGGTTTTCCCACGGATAACTGGCAGGTTAACCCGGCAAAACCGGGATCCGTGCTGAGCCCTATTCACATCTGCCCCTTTCTCCAGAAGAAGCTCCACAAGGTTTGCATTCTGATGATATACAGCTGTTTGGAGAGCATTTTCATGTAGTCCACCTTGAGCATTCACATCTGCTCCTTTCTCTACCAGAAGCTCCACAATTTTTTCATTCTTCCCATAGCATGCAGCTGCTTGGAGAGCATTTCCATATTGTCCACCTTGAGCATTCACATCTGCTCCTTTCTCCAGAAGAAGCTCCACAATTTTTTGAGTCTTCCTATGTGCACCTGCTTGTAGAGCATTTCCATATAGTCCACCTTGAGCATTCACATCTGCTCCTTTCTCCAGAAGAAGCTCCACAATTTTCTCATTCTTCCTATGTGCAGCTGCTTGTAGAGCATTTCCATATTGTCCACCTTGAGCATTCACATCTGCTCCTTTCTCCAGAAGAAGCTCCACAATTTTTTCATCATTCCTATATGCAGCTGCTTGGAGAGCATTTCCATAACATCCACCTTGAGCATTCACATCTGCTCCTTTCTCCAGAAGGAGTCTCACAATCATTTCATTCCCCCTATATGCAGCTGCTTGCAGAGAATTACCATATTTTCCACCCTGAGCATTGACATCTGCTCCTTTCTCCAGCATTTTTACAGCAATTTCAAAAAGGCCACTTAGACACACAACATAGAATGAATTTGGAATGTATCTCCACTGCTCATACCTCACCACATCTTTTTCTATATCATAGTAATGTAGCCAGTGATTATATGATCCTCTCTCTCTGTTAAGGAATTTTACAAAAATTGACCAATCTTTGTACTTTTTCACCAAAGCTGCATGTTTAGTCCAATTCTTTGCTGCATATTTACCATAACTACTCAGTGCATGCTTTCCTGTGACTGTTCCTTTCCTAGTTTCATTCTCACAGTCCATCCAATAAATCACACAGAATTGAGCCAAAGCCTCCTGTGCCAGCTGTTCATTGATATAGAATTTAGAGTCAAGACTGACTTTTCCCATAAGAAACTCTTTGACAGATGGATGAGCCAATTGCAATTCCTTCTTCTCCTCCTTCTTATAAATAAGTTCTGTGAATCCTTGGACAACTTTGTCAATGACCTTCACTAATGTTGATGGAACAACTTTGTCAATTGTATATTCCAGTTCAGATGTACAATCTTCCCAATAAAACTTCTGCTCTTGAACATCAATTGCCAAGATTTCTCTTGCCATCTCAATAGTTACTGGTTTGAATGAAAACAGTATCCACTGTAAGATAGATTTGGCCTCATCTCTGTGGATTTCATCAATCCTTTCCAAAGCCTGATGATAAGTGTCCACCAAGGTTTTTGGAAGTTGTTTGAGTGCTGCTCGAATGCCCCTCCTAGTGCCAATCTTTTTCAACACTCCAAGTTGACAATCCACCCACCTAATCCTTGTTTAAGTTAAGTCAGTATACTATTTTCTATTGCAATTTTACTTACTGTCCACGAGCTCCACTCATTAAACTTTCTTTAATCTGATCCTCCATTCCCTTGAATAGCCTTGCACCCTCACTTACAACCCTAGCTATATGCTTCTCAATATCTCCCATCTTTTCCTCCTTGTCCAGTGAGATCCCAACACCTTCATTAAGCTGACTATCAAGAAAATACTGGGACATGGGATGTCGACATGAAACCATGATGTGCACATGATCCACCTTAAGCATGGCCTGAATAAATTTACCTACTCCATCTTCTTCTGAGCATTCATCCATTGCATCCAAGATAATATACGTCTCCCCTAAAAATTCCCTTAGTAGCTCCACTACTTCCTTTTGCATGATGTCAACACTGATTTTCCTGTCACCCTTCCCATTGGCTTCAAACAAAGTTCTGAGAACTGCTGGATTAAAACTTCTGTGTGTGCCAATCTGAGTCAAAAGACTGGCAACCAGTCCCTTATATGTGGTCTTTTCTTTATTACTGTCAAGTGTGTCAAAATAATGATAGAACACTTCTTGATGTTTTTTCTCCAAGCAGGTGATGACATTTGTGCTAAATAAATGAATCAATACTGTATTTATCAGATTATTCAAGAAGTACCAACCACAAAAATGTCTTTCCTGATCCAGCTGAGAATCTTTTAGTTTCAAGTTTTCAATACATAGACAAACTACCACACCTTGGCCTTGTAACCAGAGAATACCTCCATTGCTTTCCCACTGCTGAAACCTGGCATCATTGACCAGCCACATTCCAGTATCTTCTGTTCTTTTACCGCATGCATTGGCATAGTTGGAAGATGAGTCTGGAGCATCAAGCCATTCTCTAATCTTCTTGATATCCAATTCTGGAGCAAACTCAACAAAATACTTCTGATTGCAATGATCAAGTTTTTTCCTTTACCTGAATCATAGTTGTATTGATCTCCTATGACATTATTTACTGTCATGTTCCCAAATGTATTGCCCTGGATATTGTTGGAAATACTGTTTCCAAAATAAAATGTGTTATACTGGCATTATCAATAGTGTAAAAAAGAGGTGATACCTAACTGGGTGATTTGTATCACCGGTTGCGGAGTCTGTATTGCTCATTGTGGGCCATGTAATTCGGATTTGATGTCAATGCGCGTCGACACTTGATGATCGAGAACTGAAAGATTATCCAAATGCATGTGACTAGGTGATTTATGCTGTCAAGAATTTAAGGTTTGGACGACGCGGAAAGATCCTCTTTCATCCAAACCTTAATTCCAGAATCCATCATATGATGTCCACGATGCGTGATAGGTAGTTTTGGTGAGACTGCGACTACGTCTTTTGGGAGGGGGCGGATTCCTTTTCAAAACAAACCAACAAATGGGATTCACTGGTGATTTCGTTATTCTATCCTCGTTTAGACCGAAACCTGCTCATGTTATAGATTTTCTTACCGAATTCATCGCACATCCATTGTTAAGACAGGAAGTATGATAGTGAGAAACGGAAACTAGGATGAAAACAAGATGCACATTCATTATAGAACTAATGAATAGTATGCGAAGTAGCATGAGTGAAGACACTGGACGAAACTCACTGATAATCGTCTGAAATGTTGAACTCTGGCAAAGAGACACAAGAGTACCCGTGGAGATGATGTTAACCGAAAGAACGCAGTGGTGGTGAGATAAAAATGGGATTATGCACAGCGACCAAGAACGGTCAGACCATTGCTCATGCTTGTCATATGTGAGACTCAAATCAGTGTTTCACGGTCTTCTCTGTCATTGTGGATGACGTAGTACTAATCTCTAACAGCAATCGACCAATACGAAATCGAGTCTACACCACTAATTCGGACGCTGTCAAAAATGTCTGTTCAAAATTCAAGTATCTCGCACATAATGAATGAGTGACCACTGCTTTTTTCACACAGACTATCAGTGATTAGTCTCCTTGTTTACGCCAGGTTAACATCTAGTGGGTATGCTTCTTCGAGCTTCAGTTCTCAGATCAATGTCGTCTTCCACAGTCGCATTGTCGCAAAAGCAGTACTGTACCATTTCGAAGTAATGTTCATTGATTTGGTAAAATTTGTCAAAAATAAATCCAAAATAAATCTGAAAACTCAAGAAAAAATTAAAACCGGCCTTGGATTTTTTGGGCTGTGACTGTGACTGAACATTACTTTGAAATGGTACAGTAGTAACTAACTAGTAAGGACTTGGGAGATCCCCTCTACCACTGCCTTCATCTTTCCCTCACCCGCTCCTTCTATCACTTCATTTTCTTCACTCAGACCTTCTCTTAAAATAAGAACTATAAAACAGCAGGAGCTTGACGGCGAGTCCAGGTTTGCGGTCATGGACCATGGTCCGGCTTCCCTACGTCTCATGTGAGTCACGTGTCATCTACGCACGGACCTTCCGCAACCAAAGGTCCGCATTTGACATCCCCTTCTCCGTAGCTACTAATAATGTCTCCTTGTACGTCCTAGGCCAAGTCCCTCACGAGATGGATTTGACTCTTCTACCCTCGCAGAACTGATGCCCGACGGAAACTCGATGGAGTGATTCAGATGACTGTTTTGTCATCAACGTCTACCCTGGACCCCGCATGGAAGAGCCTGCATGTCTCTGCCCACAATGTCCACCGGAAGTGACTCTAATCGAGTATGCACGAGGGTGTTTAAATCCTGTAAGCGCTCCCCTCTTTCCTTTATCCGCTCACTTCGACTCACTTGACTCGACTCGAAATCAGTCAACCGCCCTACCTCTGACATAACCCTTCAATATTCAATCTTCCGACCGCGTCCTGTCTCTCCCTACCTGCCCACGCCTGCCTCTCCGACTGGAACCGTAGAACAACCTCTTTCCAACTCATCCTCATCCAAGTCCTCCGCCGTCCTCGACCTCATGTTCCAATACATGTATTCCCTACCCCAACCCGATCCACGAAAGGTTGACTTCAATGTAGTGAAAGATGTAGCGGAGGCCTGTAGCGGAGGCGGTAGAGAAATATTGCGTTTACTTGGCAATGGGGGCTCTCGATGTGCGAATAAGGCGAGTAGTTGACCCTTATCGACACTCTTTACCTGTTACTGATCCCAAAGACAATGTTACCCTCGATATCAGAGAACACATATCTTCCCACCCCGTTGAAGTTCCTTTACTTCGAGTTAATCAACGAAAGCGCTGAAGCGACATTAGAGTTTCCTCCGTATCCAATATTTCAGAGAGTTCCTCCCGAGGTGTTTAGTGCTTGGGTGCGTTTTGATTTAACGTTCTTACTTCCTTTTCCATACTCAATGACCGGACTACTTTTTTCTTCCTAACACGACAGACAGATATCCTATCAACAAACATATCATGTACTTCTTTCCAAAGAGTTCGCCCGATTTGGACCAAAACGACATTACGCTTCATCTTACATCCATTCTCAACACAGCGCACATAGTGATAACAACAACACAAGTAACGGACTATCTCAACAGGGGTGTAAATCGTGGTATGAACACTATGCGGTGATCACTTCCGTTATCGGACCTGGGTTGGGGTATTTGCCTTCATCTTGCGGCCCCTCTCTTACGGTAACGACATCGCCGACTGGGAGAATGGGATTCACAAATACACAAGTACAAGTTATGGCATCAGTGGGACTCTAGTAGTTCTCGGTGGTCCCAGTAGTCGTTGAGCTTCTTCCTCTCCTTTTCCCTTTTTCACCTCAACTCCTTATCATCCAACACCCCCAACCTCCACTCCATCCCCATCAACCCTTAACCTCTTCCTCTCTACCCTATAACAATGCCATTTACTTGCTAGCAGCGTCATGAGCTTTGGATCCCCTATGGGTTGGTAAACGAGAATGAGGGTACTGGATTCAGCAAGCCGGGAGGGATTGGAGGAATCGGAGAGAAGGGTATGGGGTGGGAGATTTGAGGAGTACCTACGAAGAGGGCTTCCTAGTTGTATAGGCAGATTTATTGCAAAGAATGTATGTATATCGTATTTTGTCGAGGTGTACAATAGGGAAAAACACTGTATTACTATCAGCTGATAATGACTACACCGGTACCGTCTTCGACTTCTAGTGATGAACTGATTCAGGTTTAGTATTCATGACTTCAACCGACAATCTAAGATACATCCACCTTTCCTGAGTTCTTAGCCAATTCTTGGTCATGTCCTAAAGGAATATAAGCATTGATTTGAGAACGTATATTTTTTTACCACTACAAGGTACTCCTCACAAATCAACTTGATAATTGTTTTTTTTTGTATCTTGAATTCTGGCGACCCACTATGTATGAAATCTCTGTTCACTGGGCAAAGACAAAGATGTTCATTGCTCCTGAAGAGATCACTGGGAACCAATAATAAGTATAATCATGCTTGTCTTGACGGAACGAATGTCCTACCGGCTTCGGAGTAAGTACGTGATTCGGCTCGGAAAGTCTTTACAAGCGGCTGCGTGTGGGGGGACAGCCTCGCCCTGTAGCATAGTGTCTATAGAATACTGTGACTGCACAATGCCACCCCGCCGGGTCCTGAAGGGGCCACTTGGCGTGTATCTATCTATCTATCTATCAAGTTACCAGCAAGCTTGACGAGACAGATGATGACGGGATGACGGTAAGTATCTAAGTATCATGTATGCATCGATATGTACGCGAATACTTGTTGAACAAGCTTGACTCTGGCAATCGGAGGCTCCCTAGATTGCGTGAGTCTGTGATCCAGAACTTCAGCAGTGGAATAAGTGTTCAATAAATTTACTATTTAACTTGGATGTGTGGACAAAAATAAATGATTCCAGACACTTGACTCGTTCTACTACGGAGAACAACAAACTCCTAGATACAACGTACATGGCCTGATCCACGTTTGTAGTTGTAAAGCAAAATTGACCAAGTGGAACGCCAGAGGTACTGGATACTAAGGAGAAAAACTTAGTACTTTTATGGCAAAATCTTTCCATCTTCAAGATAATGTAAAGTTCCTTTGCGCGAGATTTGTAGTTGCTCATGAAAGTACTTGTACGAGCGGCTCCCGCTTTCAGTGAAAGTCCCCCGGTTTCATCCCACTGGGCATTTCCCCTTCGCTTCGTTTGCGGGGATGGACTTTTGCATCTGAATTGATGTAGATCTAGAACACCTATCTCGTGAATCGTTGCCGAAGCGCTAGGCTCGGGAACCAGCCCTTTTGATGGTTTGAACCAGCGTCAGATCGATTCGTGTGCTCAATATCACACTGATTCATAGCGCCGTCGATCAAGGTATGTACTTATTTCAGTGGAAAAACACGTGAAAGTGAGTCGATTCTGTACTGAGGGCGGAGCGTTCTATCAACATGTACATCTGCAAGTCCAGTTGGGAAAGATCTACAGATGAATCATATGCACATAATTGACAAAGATCTCCCCGACGCTGTACGCAAAGACATAACCATACATATTATAGGATCCTAACTGATCAACCCTTTGATTGTTAACCAACGGGGAAATCAATGAAAACCGAGTCAGGAATCTGTATTCAGGGCCAACTGAATCGTATGGATGTTATACACTTTTTTCAGGAACATCCTTACGTGCTGGTACTTGCAAAAGCTATAAGAAGAGTGATATCTGGCAAGGGATTTCAGCAGTCATCTTCCCAACTCTCGAAGATAATTGACACTTACCTTGCAGTCCACTCGAGTCCTGATTTTCTTATACCGTCTAAGATAGCATTTTGTTCATTTTTTGTCTATTAATCAAAGACCAATCATCATACTCAAACGTTGAACATGCTAAAGATGAACTTTATCTTTATTTCACTCAACAAGAGGGAACAATTGTTTTACGCTAAGATAGCCTCGTATTATCTTAGACATACCTAGGTTAACGAGTACTTACTGCAATGTTAGGGAGTATAAGCCGACGTGTGAATGCCGAGTTCGAAGAGTCTAACCCGTTACCCTGACCCAACTTCCCCTTATTTGCCCAAATTACGAGGCAGACCGAAAGAAGAATTCGTCCTTATTCAAGGATCAAGCTGCATAGGTGATCAGATCCATTTGGTATATCTTACAGCAAAATTCAAATCGATAGACACAACCCGAAATCGCCCCACTCGGTCGGAGTTCGAAATGCACGTGGTGACACAACCCTCTTATCATGGTTCGGCGGCATATATCAACGCTTGCTCCTTAGACTACAGCCAGAAAGATGGTCAGAAGAAGACCGGTGTCAGTCGTCACACTCAGTATTGCATTTGAAAGCTTTTCAAAGACCAAGAAGTTGTTGTAAAGTTGTAAAGGTGCCTAGTCGGGATGGTAGACCAAGAATGATGAGTGGAATTCTAACGACAACAATGAGCAAGATATCTCTGTCGGACTTTGAGTCTTAAAGGCAGCAAACCAGGAGTGGAACGCCTACAGGAGGTCCACTACTAGCTATAGGTTGACAAGAGGCTCAGGCACCACGTGCATTTCGAACTCCGACTGAGTGGGGCGATTTCGATTTGTATTCTATTTCGGCGTCGTACATACATACCGCAGAGAGCGACGGCCCGATACCTTGTCCTGACATGATCTTTGGGAGGGCAAAGGCTGTCACATAATGGCTCAGAACATTTCTATTCAATCCTCATGTTATTCCGTACTCAGTAGATATGATTTTTTGCATAATCAAACACTTCTGATGATGTCGGCTGCCTGTAAAGTCAAGGATCAGAACAACCTTTTTACTCGAGACTTTCAAGGATTTGAGGCACGATCTACCTTTTCCCCTATCATGTAAATACTAGATGACTAATTTTCTCTCAATTATGTCTGACTAAATAAGTTATGAAAGGAAGGTCCTTACCAGATGAGCACTAACCGGGAATGGTATGATTGACGCATCTGTTCAGCGCAAGTCAGTATTTATGTCAACGTAGTACAACAGCATTCAATCTTCCTCCTCCTCGTCCACAGCAAACAATATGATTACATACCTGCAACCCGAACATTCTTTAGACCATATATCCTCAACTTTGTATCAACAACTCCACCTAGACCTTGTGGGAGCATGGCCATTGTCCCGACTTCATGTGTATAACTCTGTACAACTCCTCTCAACCAGTTCTCAATATCTTCATCCGTAACCTTATCCAAGCCAGGTTCAAACTCCCCTTCATAAATAGAGGCCATTGGACCAGTTGTGAGCATCTTTCGAGCGAGTTTTATTCCTGCAACATGAAAAGCAACATCTAGAGGATGAGTCCAGTATGCTGGGTCAACCATTGGAGGCACAAATGGATCAGAGGAAGAAATGTGAGTTCTTCCTCTTGAGAGAGGAGCATACAGTGCAGAAACGATAGTATTCTGTGCCATAGTACCTCAGAGGTTATCAGTATTGCTAGTGTTCACAGTGAGTTTCTTACATAGGTCCTTGCGGGACGATCTTCAAAGGATGTTTTACCAAAAAAGCTTGGACCTGTCATCAAAATCAGGAAGGAACCTCAGTAAAGTATATTAGTTGGACATACGTAGACTCATCTCCAATGGCAAATTGTTATTTGACCGGTAAAGGTCTAAAGCAAGTCTGTGTTGTGCTTGTATTCCTCTGGCAAGAAGCGGATTTCCGTTGGATAAAAGAGCGGCAAAATAATTGAGCTTCTCTTCGGATTCTTCGAGAAGACCGTTGAACTCGGACTTGTTGAAGATGTCTGATGGAGCCGCTATTCCCAAAGACCTTGAGACGGAGGAATAGAAACCTTTTGTTCGAATTGAGTGAGCTGTTTTTTTTTCTCCAAGAAGACGTACCAGTCCGATTCTCGAACCATAGATTGAGCTGTTGTTCAGCAAAGGTGGGATCCAAAAGGAGGAGATCATTGGTAATGCTAGACTGTTCCGTCAGTTGTGATGTCGCAGCAACAGAGTACCTGAACATATACCTGTTTGTGAACGCATTTACCCAGCTATTAACATGATCTGCGATAAAACGATTACGTCAACAGAACTGCGCTGAGCAAGTTGAGCTTTACCAGCAAAATTTTCCCCTACGGAGGGAAGATCCAATATTGGCTTGACACCTGCCGATTGAAGGATACTAAAAGTCGTTTGCAAATCATCACAATCATACCAAGTACGGTACCTAGAATTTCCTACGCCCGAAAGCTCAAGGATCTTAGGAGTGCCTATAGTCCCAGTGTAGTAGGGCTACCTGCCCTACCGGTAGTATTATCCCCTCCCTTTATTTTCATTCATAAATCAGTTCACATCTCTTATTTCAGTTCTTTCGTGCTCAACGCATTTTCATTCAATTTCAGCTTACTGTATAATTACGACCACACGTTCACGTAACGCATAACAGAGGGTCGTGAACTAGGCTAAATTTGCATTCGTAACGCATAACAAGGCATTTCTGGGCGGTTTACCTACCAAAAAAGGTAAAAAATCTGCCGGCACAGCCGGCAGACTACCATATATAGTAATTTGAACTAGTGAACTGCAAATCCAAGCCGTAACGCGTAACAGGGCATGAACTTACGGTCGAAACTATACAGTACTCTTTATTCATTCGCATCCGGCACTTCCTTTTTAGTTCAACTCCGAGTCACAACACCCGACCCACTCTTCACGGAAGCGCCTTGAGCAAGTGCTTGAGGCCTGAGCAACCTCTGTCCGTGTCGAATTGCGTCTAGTGGAGTTCCGGTGAGTGAATCGGAGGAGAAGGAGAAAGTAAGTACTCGGAATTGACCCCTATCTCTTTTTTCGCTATTTTGTGTCTCTTTTACTTTCATTAACGTCGTATTTCCCCAATCGAACCTTCCTCTATTCATTTTTCATCTATAAATACTACACAATTTCATGCTCTACTTACCATTCTTTTCTTTGGGGTGCGCACAGACCATATTCTGTAGTATAAAAAGATGTATAAATCCGTAGGGGAAGAACCACCTCTCTTTTGCTGGTCACTATCTTTGAGCCTGAGCCCGCGCATTTCTTATCTGAGCCTTTCTGTGTTTTAACGAGCCCTTTTCTTTCTGTAATCGAGCCCTTCGTTTCCTTTCAAACACTTCTCGCCACTTTATTCAAGTCTGTGAGAACCTCGTGTACCGGTTATTTCCTAAATTGGTACGTAGTTTATTTCCGATATAGGTACTGACATTCTACGTATAGTTTATTGTCTACGTGCCTCCTCATCAATTCTCTTTCCTCCCTTATCCTCTCTGCCGAACCCCGACTTGACTCCCTGCAGCCCTCGCTTGGGCTAGCTCCTCCTTCTATAGTGGTGACCACCGCAGGGGATTAAGTTTTCCGTGGTTTCGGCTCCCATCTCTTCCTCAAAATGTCTTTTACTTCTGATTTTGGCCTTTACCTAAACCCTTGGGCTGAACCCGACAGCGCTGATTTCAATTCCGATTCTTGTGCTTCGAGGTCAACTGACTGTACTTCTTCTGATCTTCTCACTACTTCCTTTGCCTCGGACTCCATCTCGATGCCGACACTTTCCGAAATAAATTCCTCGCATGATTCGAATCCTCCGACTTTGCCTTCTCTCGCTTCTCTAGGGCTACCGGAACAATTGTCTGGGTCTACGCCAAATGAACTCTCTGCGCCTATCAAAGAATCCAAACTCCCGGGTCAACCGGTTCCTTATCCTGTCTCTCGCGATGCTATATGTTCTGTTGACTTCAGTACTGGCCGCTGGATGATATACCACCATTCTGAAAACGAAACAACTTATACAATTTCCGATCGACCTCCGTGGATGGACGAGCCTCCCGGTCCTCACAACAAAGTAACTTTTCCACCCTCTACTCCTCGTCACAATTCTAGATCTCTCAATGAGCCCGATGGTAACGGGATCAGCTCTAACATTTCTGAATTAGAACTCGAGTCTCAAATCCCAGTGCCTACTACTGATCCTTCTTATCGTCTTTCTTCTGATCCAAATTCTATTGACCAGTGTCATTTTAATGATCTAGATATAGCCGTTCTAGCAAAACTCCAGACCATTTGGGAAGATCCGGAACGTCGACATTTGATCATAGACTACATGAACGAAATAGGGGTATGTATTGATGAACAAGCGGACTATTTTTTTGATTGCTTCGAGAAAAATTGTTCCGGGGAGCAAACAGAAGAGTGGGAAAACTCGCTTGAAGTTGAATTTTTTGACAATTCCGCTAAGTCTTCTGATTTGAATTCATTGATCTCTATTCCTCTCGATAATTCCTCCGAGCCCTTCTCTTCTGATTACTATTCATTTACTGAGCCTCACGATGACAGATACCTTCATAATTATTTTTCTTGTGTCTCTGAACCCGATTTTGATGATATTTTCTCTTGCTACGAGCATTCCGAGTGCGAGTTGTTCGAAGTCTTTGACAATGCCGCTAAGTCCTTCGATTTCGATTCATTGACATCTACTTCTTTCGATCACTCTTTTGATCCTTCTCCTTTCATTAACTATTCACCTACTGAACTTTCCGATGACAAATGTAGCACTAATGATTTTTCTTGTGATTCCGAACTTGATTTCGATGACATTTTCTCTTGCTACGAGGCTGATAATGAAAGATTCCATTATTCTGAGAATTTTTTTGAACATCCAGACGCTGATAGTAATTTTTTTGTAGGCCATTCAGTGTTCGAAAAGACCACTCAACCGTTTCATAGCGGCAGTTTCAACTTGAAAATATTGCGATGGTTTGAGATGTACATTAAATATGGTATACTTTATCCGATTCCCTTGATCACTTTTCCAAAGCCTTCCAAATCACCGTTCGTTGATGATGTTACTAACATTTCCATTCCGGAGTGTGATATAGCTATCAAGTATTCATTTATTGATGACTCCGACAGGATGCTTTCTCCTGCGCTTGTGCAAACCCTGGTGGCCGAGTATTTTTTATTTCACCTCATCAAGTATTTTACACTCATATTCCAATTACGAGACAATCTTTTGGCTCTTTCATTTGATGTTTCTCATTCCAATTTGCCACTTCACTCTACAATGAGCCCTATTGCCGCTTCGACCATTCATTCAATCATTGTTCCATCCAGCAATTGTTATTTTCCGAGCGGTACTTGTTACTCTAATTTCTTTGAGAATTTTGACATACATTTAAATTCAAACCCTACTCTTTCCGAGTCTTCTTTTTTAGCAGTTACTTTGATTTGGGCTACTTACAGATTTTCAAATCTTGACAGCTTGTGGCTTGAAACTCATAATCACGAGAAACAGGTGAACTGGCTAAAAGATTTATTTTTCCTACAGATCCGAGTCGCTTTTGCGAGCAAATTTTGTTCCGATAACCTCTGCGCAAACAAATTCAATCTTACGTACCATTTCGAGTCTATGATCGACTATTTCCTATTCCACTTTGGTACGCGCCACGTTTTTGAAGTCAGCAATACACGTTTCACCTCTCCATGCACCATTTGCGTTCATATTTGCGACTGGAACCTTACCTGGAGCGAGTTGGCATCATACAATCCTTTCGGCATTATTCCCACGAGATGCGGAGAAGAGGGAGAAGGCCTGTTCAGTGTCGAGAAGTTTAGGAAGTGGTCAGGAGAGTTTATTGTCGGAAAAGTTGGCGGGGATGAGTTTCGAGTCAACAAGTTGGGTATCAAGAAGCAAGGTCAAGGTTTACTGGCTATAGAGAAGCGAGGACATGTGAAAGAGGATTTTATCGATTATTGGTGGAGAAATCGGCACCGTTGGAAATTCTCGAAAATCAGAGTTGTGGTTGAATCGGATGTGCAAGAAGTGTTTCCATTCTGGAGTCTTTACCGTGGCCGGAAGCGTGCGCTCCTCATCATTTTTATTTTTCTGTTCTCCCACTTGCAATTCATACTTTCACAGTTTTGTTACCATTTGTTCCGCTATTCCAGATATACGAGCACGATCATTATTTCCTCAAAACCCCTTTCACGTGTTTTTTTTTCGGTCATTTTAATTCCCTTTCCTCTATTTTGTTCAAGTTTTTCTTGGAGTCCGAGGACGGACTCAATTTTTGTTTGTGCTACTGTAGTAGGGCTACCTGCCCTACCGGTAGTATTATCCCCTCCCTTTATTTTCATTCATAAATCAGTTCACATCTCTTATTTCAGTTCTTTCGTGCTCAACGCATTTTCATTCAATTTCAGCTTACTCTTTATTCATTCGCATCCGGCACTTCCTTTTTAGTTCAACTCCGAGTCACAACACCCGACCCACTCTTCACGGAAGCGCCTTGAGCAAGTGCTTGAGGCCTGAGCAACCTCTGTCCGTGTCGAATTGCGTCTAGTGGAGTTCCGGTGAGTGAATCGGAGGAGAAGGAGAAAGTAAGTACTCGGAATTGACCCCTATCTCTTTTTTCGCTATTTTGTGTCTCTTTTACTTTCATTAACGTCGTATTTCCCCAATCGAACCTTCCTCTATTCATTTTTCGTCTATAAATACTACACAATTTCATGCTCTACTTACCATTCTTTTCTTTGGGGTGCGCACAGACCATATTCTGTAGTATAAAAAGATGTATAAATCCGTAGGGGAAGAACCACCTCTCTTTTGCTGGTCACTATCTTTGAGCCTGAGCCCGCGCATTTCTTATCTGAGCCTTTCTGTGTTTTAACGAGCCCTTTTCTTTCTGTAATCGAGCCCTTCGTTTCCTTTCAAACACTTCTCGCCACTTTATTCAAGTCTGTGAGAACCTCGTGTACCGGTTATTTCCTAAATTGGTACGTAGTTTATTTCCGATATAGGTACTGACATTCTACGTATAGTTTATTGTCTACGTGCCTCCTCATCAATTCTCTTTCCTCCCTTATCCTCTCTGCCGAACCCCGACTTGACTCCCTGCAGCCCTCGCTTGGGCTAGCTCCTCCTTCTATACCAGCAGACACAATAACTTCTCCACCGTGACTGACATTGACAACCTGAGTCTCATTGTTCGCATTGATGTATTCGACACCTGAGGCTGTGATTTCGGATTCTCGTCCTTGCTCGGTCCAAAGGATGCGAATGACAGTGGCATTTGTCAAGACAGTGAAATTCGGTCGATCGGCAAAATCAGTGTAATATGCGCATGCAGCTGAACATCTAAGACATGATTTATAGATGGACTCAGAGTTTCAGTTCAACGTGTCCCCACTGACATCGACTAACTACTTACCGTGTGTTATTAGCCGGATCGATAGAAGCAGGAGCGACTCCTACTGCATGTGGAGAACCGTTACCCAAATCTGGAGATGCAGGGAAACCCAGATGCATCGCGGTCTGTCTCCAGAGTGACCATTGTTGGAAAAAGAAATTTGGGAATCCGACTTTGACTCTGCCTTGTTCTTCATTGAATCCGTGGACGTCACGTTCGAACCTCGCGCCGTTCGCTTGTTGGAATTTGTTTGGAGGTGTGAATATCTCGGATTTCTTGAAATAGGGTAGGAGTGCGTTCCAGCTCCATGAGGAGTCATTGTTGAGGATTCCCCAAGCGCCGTATTGCGCTTTCTCCGCTCGAGGCTGGTAATAAGGAAAAGCAAGGTGTGTGTCAAATTCAAGATAGCTTCGTTGTCAAAGTTTTTTCAACGCACAAAGATCATACTATTGATTACCGTACTTCCTCCGAGCGCTTTGCCAGCATTGATTGTCAAAACCCTGCCGTTGAGATGTGT
Organism: Dendrothele bispora CBS 962.96; assembly: GCA_004369135.1. Taxonomy (NCBI): domain Eukaryota; kingdom Fungi; phylum Basidiomycota; class Agaricomycetes; order Agaricales; genus Dendrothele; species Dendrothele bispora. Next base: position 137,085 of record ML179058.1, on the reverse strand, counting down.
TTGAGGTACGGTCGTATACGCCCAGTTCAAGGTGGTCAATGCTTGACCGGCTCCGATCAGACCTAGCACAAAAACCTAGGTTTACGGTTCATAAGATCAGTTCCTCCCGGAATTGTTCAAGTTAATAGTAGTCGTTGTTCTCACTTCTTGTAGATTCTCGGCATTTGGACCTGCTTCAAGAACCAACACCTGTTTGTCTCCGTCCTCTGATAAACGGTTGGCCACAGTCAACCCGCTTAGATATCGAAAAAATCGAATCACCGGAAGGAGAATAATGTCAATAACTATCCACTTACGCTGTTATATGCCAGAGCATTGACAATGAGAGGTAATCTCAACAAAGATGCCTGCGATAAGAGCCTCATGAGGTCGTAGATCTCGAGATGTCTAGAGCTCAGGCTCATATGAACACGAACCCTTTTTATACGTAGAATCTGAGAAGTGATGGCACCAAAAGTAGGTAGAAGCAAGGATATAAAAAACAGTTGCTTGCATCTGCTATTGAGTTAGCTTTAGATACGTTGAATAGTGGAGTGCCGGATGGGATATAGGATAAAGGCTCTTGAAAGATGTATGAACAGACAAACTTCTTTAGGAAACTAGTCAAAGATGTGTTGTATGATATATGATAGTACTTGCCTGGTAAATCGCACAGACAGATTGAACGGAAGAGCTCGGAATGAAGAACGGACGAGCAAAGTCAAGTGATTCTTCCAGTCCTTCCGAGACAGAAGGCTATTTACCACCATCGTGATTGATAGTAGAGTGGTTGCCAATGATAGATTCCCGCTACCTTAAGTAGTGGGTCTTATGGTGCAGTTCCCGTTTGCACGTTGTGGCAGACAAATGCATTTTTGGTCCCGGTCCGTAAGATCGCGGCCCGGTGGTCCGCCCATGTGTTATGATTTTTGCGACACGTGACTATGCAGTGTCCCTCTTCCGAATCCCTGTTTCGACACTCGCTGAGCCTAGTGACTAGTCGCTCATTATGATTGAGTGGCCTTGTAAATGGTTCACAAGGCAGGAATTCCGGGAGAGCCTGGTCAGAATATCGTGCATGTGGTTGTAAAATGCTAGCGCTACCGGTGTACACTGATTTCTTTGCCTTTGAAACAGAACTGAATCAAGGGATCAGATATGTGGGTGACCGATTCGGTTAGGTGCGTCCCTTGACGGGTCAGGGATGTATTCGGGCGTTTAACGAAGGTTACGGACGCCTGTGCGCAAATTCTTGGACTGTTACGATTGACGGAGAGTCACGTTCTTCGATTTCTTTCGTCATGAACGAACTTCGTGATTGGGTGGTTTGTTGCGTTGCTAGTCCGATAAAAGAGTCTGGTCTGGTGGAAAATTTTAGGTCAATTGTTGTTTGGTTTTTGAATAGGTCTTTTGATGATTTGCTCTCGTATCGTTAAAGGACTGACCTATAGGCTATTGGACGTGCTTGAGATGATGAGATCACTCGTAATGCACGCGGAAGATTGAAAAAGGAACATCGTGACAACTTTACAGTGGGGACCCGACTGCTAGCTGCATTGGGCAACGTTGAAGTCAGTCGAACACATTGACACGTTTTTGCTTGATTGTGAAGGGGGAAATTTTGGATACTGTCCAAGAGGGTGAAAATTGATATTGAGCTCTTTGTTGACAGATCGAATGCGTTGCATTGCCTAGTGAGAATTTACAGCTATTCGCAGTACATAAGGCGCGGCCGAATTTTTTCACGCGCGCGTGAATTTGACCAATCTTCCAGCCCAATCTTCCGAGCCTATCTTCCAGGCAGCATGTGACCTTATGTAAGACCTTGTGACACCAACAACGTCGAATCAGAACTGAGGCCTTACAAGCCTTACCTTCTACTCCTTCGCATGGCTAGACACCGCCCCGCTATCCCTATCCGTAGACACTATTCTTCCGATCTCAAACAACGGGTTCTCCATCAATACTATGGACTTCAGAAGACAACACACGAAATTTCCGTCAACTTGGACATGCCAGTACGTGTTGTACAGCGTGTCCTTCAGACTTGGATCGAGATTGGGGCAGTATGTCGAGACAGAAAGGGTAAAGGGAGAAGAAGAATTCTGTCGGAGCGTAATATGGAGGTGAGTCCAGACAACTTGACTCCGGTGCATGCTCACTGACTGATACTATACAGTTTCTTGTAGCTATTGTAGACCGTACACCCGATATTTACCTTGATGAAATACAACTACAGTTGTTGAGTCAACATGGTGTTGATGTGTGCATTGACACAATCCACCGTTCCCTCAAACGACTCGGCTACTCCTCCAAAAAGGTAAACACATCCCTGTATACACATCCCTCGGTCATATATTGGTGTAATCTAACAGTTTTTCAGCTCACTAGGCAAGCAGATGAACGACTTGAGTCTAGGCGTACAGACTTCTTTGTAGCTATTGGCTGCGAACCACCCGAGCGCCTCGTTTGCGGAGACGAGTCAGCAGTCAATCTTTTGACCACATACCGAAAAAATGGCTGGAGTCTGAAGGGTGTAAGGGCTTGGAAGCGAGCAAAATTTGTTAGAGGGCGTAGGTGAGCTGTATCTTATGATGTTCATTTCTTTTGCACTCAAAATTGATCACCGAATACAGGTACTCTATTTTACCAGCACTGACCACGACCGGCGTTATTTACAATCACATCAAGCTTGGGAGCTTCACTGGCGATGACTTTCTCGAGTGGCTGGATGGTCTACTAGAAGTTATGAATGCCTACCCTGGTCCACATAGTGTATTGGTCCTGGATAATTGCCGCATTCACCATGTTGAAGGAGTGGCGGAAAGATGTGATGCCAGGTATGTTTCTGTGAGTTTCGACATCAGCTAGGACTGACGTTAGACTACCCAGAGGTGTAAAACTAATATATCTGCCGCCGTACTCACCGGACCTAAACCCCATCGAGGAATGTTTCTCATTTATCAAGAGTTGGATACGTCGTCATGGACAAGAGTTTAGATACATTGTAGAGGTTGGAGACCGAGCTGAACCATTTCTGTTTTTGTACAACGCATTTGAGCATGTAACGCCTAATGATTGTCAGGGCTGGTTTCGTCATTCAGGCTATCTGTAGAGTGGTGTCTATTTTTCTATATACATATGTGGATATACGTACTATTTCAATGCCAGAAGAATGTATCTTCCGCATTTCCTTCAACGCGTTGTTGTTTCTGCTTTTTCAGCTGCCTGTCAACCTTTTCAATCTTTTTTCTCACTTGCGAAATCATCCAAGACGCATTTCCTGATGTCATCCTAATCTTTGGTCCAGTGAAGAAGCTTGGGGAACACTCGAGAAGCTCGTCAATATGATAGTAGTCCTCGCTTTCAAAGCGCTCAATAAAGTCGACAAGGTGATGCTGCGGAGCCGCCTCATCTAAGTCAGGGAAGAAGCTAGCTATAGTTGGATAAGGATTTGGACGAAATTCATCAAAGCCGTCACTGGATGGGATGTCTGGCTCTGATACTGAAGCCTGAGGTGCCATGGGTGTGACATGAACTGGGGTAGCAGAAATGGGAGGGGCCCCGAGCATTGGAGTAGTGGGAACAGGAAATGTTCGGTTTGTGAGGTTGGCGGCAAAGGCACCCAGGAATGAGGACATGAGGACATTGGCTTGGGGGGCTGGAGCGGGGGCTGGAGAAGGTGCCGTGCTGAGGGATGGGTCATACATGGAATGGTGAAACATTTCGAACATTTGGGTTTTTGGTGGTAGGTCTTCCGTCACACCAGGCATTTTGAGGGACTATACACGAACATAAGAACGTCAGTAAGTCTCGAGTCATGAGAGAAAATACTAATTATACCAATGCATTCGCCCAAGCCTGCAGCTGTCCAATGGTCAGAATGACATGACGGCTGTGTTTATCAACCTTGCATGCCTTTCCGGGCGGACATTTCGCCTTTTTGTCTGTGCAGGACCCGTAATAGCTCATCAACTTTTTTACCCACTTCTTCTCCTGGGATTGAAGACTAGCGCCCGCGTTCTCGTCATCGCTGTCAATTGTGTCGGCATCGTCTTCATCCAGTTCATCCGAACTCAATACATCAAGGTTCAACGTGGCAGGCTTCTTGCTTCCTTTCCCATTCGTTTTCGTTTTCGTTTTCGTTCCCTTCTTCTTGTCTTGCTTTTTCTTTAGGGAGTCCATGTACTGGCAATGGGTGAACTGTAAGGTTAGGTTTTTCTGAAATCAATGTAGAACTTACATCTTCTGGTACGCTGATTAGCACCTTTATTGTATCCCTCTTTTTCCGCTGCATTCGTACAACCTCGTCAATGCATCCTTCCCAATCTTCATCAGAGCCAAGGCGGGTAGCAGGAGCTCGAGTTGCAGCTCCTTCAAGCTTGTATGACAATTTGGGTTTCCGAGGTACGTTGTCACAGCCAATTGCGTCGTATGCAGCATCCAGAAATGTCTCAAAACCAACCTCTGTACCATCTTCTAAAGTCTTTCGTTCGTTGGGACCATCAACGCTTGGAATGATGAGGACAATCTCTGTGTAGGATGAGAATGAGCTGGCAGTGAGGATAGTAAAGACTGATGAACACACTCTTCCATCGAGGATCTGCTATAGTCTCCTCTTCTTCAACCTCTTTCTTTGACTTCCTTGCCTGCTTTCCTACATTTTTTTGCTGGGTAGTAGCTGTGGACGCTTTAGCTTTTTTGGCCGGAGCGTGCTGTAGTCCATCGTCATCAGATGCCAGCTCATCATGGTGTAGAGCCGCTCGAGTGTTTTGAGTGCTAGCATTTCTAGTGCGCTTGTTTTTGCGGACCTGGGGCTTCAGGACAATCTCTTCTGGATCACTGATGAGCTGGTCTATTTCCTCTTGACTGACATCCTCGTATTCCGAATCTGAACAAAATTATGAGCATCTTGTCGTACTCAGTAGGCAAATAAAAAATTTGTACCTTGTTTTTCAGCCTGGGCCGACCGCATAACGTCAATAAGCTCAGGGAGATCTGGCGATGACTCTCGGTCTAGCAGAGAAGTTCTAGAGCTTCGAGTTTTGGTCATGTACTAGCAGCCAGAAAAGGAACAACCCTGTAATATTGCGTGCTTAGCCATGGTTACCATGGTCTGCAGTCAGGAAGCCTCTTCTGCGCTCAAAGTATGACTATTGACTCAAAAATATTATTTCACTACTATCTTACAATGAAAAAATGGAACTACGAAGTGTGAAGTTATAGAATACAAAAAGAAGAGGCTGGCTTGGCACAGATTAGCCTATGGAAGGTTGGGTCGGAAGATTGGGCTGGAAGATTGGTCAAATTTGCGCGCGCGTGAAAAATTCTGGCCGCGCCTTATGTACTGCGAATAGCTGTAAACATATTATTGGATGGACTATATTTCCGGCAAAGAACGAGGGCAGGTCCTAGAGGCATTGGAGAACCCTGTGGTCAAGGCGTTAGCGGCGAAACACATCTCCTTGTCGATAAAACAACAAATGTTGTTTGCTTTGCAGTTTTTGGTGAATGATCTTTTTAGCTCATATTGAGGACTGCTGTTGCAGCTAGTAGGGGGACATCATGGTTGTTTATGTTACGTTTTTGAATGTGATGATATGCTTTTTGGCTCATACGAAGAGAGTATTGTATTAAGTTCGGGTTGGTGTGGTTGAAGCGTTGAGGTAGCGGGCGGTGCCGCGCGAGCAGGCCCTACAGTGGTTATTTCCATGTGATGTGAGGGAACGCTCTCCCGTCAGCTGAAAGACGGCATCACGGGCCGAAGAACTGAGAAGCTTTTAATCCAAACACAACCATATTGTAAAGACGGTCTTGACAAGCAAGACCACATCGGTGACTCGTCTCCAACTTGCGCAGGCTCTACAGGACTGGTCGATTTGTTGGCACGGAGACGTGCTGTTCTTGGACCTGTTTGTTGGCGTCAGTAGTGGAGCCGCCTAGCTGCGAAGCCGGTCTCGACCGCGTCCTATCCAAGGTCCACAGGCATAACCTCGAAATGTACTCCCAAGTGTTTACAGATGTGCGAGTGCTACAGCTACTGTCCCCCTTCATGCTCACGCCTGTCCCTCCATCCGAAACCGTACAACAACCTCCTTCCAACTCATCGACATCTCAAATCCACGACAACACGCTCTACTCCTCAATCCAACGAGATAGTCCACCTATCCAGGTCCTCTGCCGTCCTTGACCTCATGTTTCAATGTTTCAATATACGTATCTCCAACCCCAACCCGATCTATGAAAGGTTGACTTCAATGTAGTGGAAGATCTAGCAGAGGCCGTAGAAAAATATTGCGTTTGTTTGGCAATGGGGGCTCTCAATGTGCGAATGAGGCGAGTAGTTGATCCTTGTTCACACTCTTTACCTGTTGCTGATCCCAAAGACAATGTTACCCTCAATATCAGAGAACACATACCTTCCCACCTCGTTGAAGTCCTTCTCTACTGTACTACCCCGAGTTGATAAACAAAAGTGCTGAAGCGACGTCAACATTAGAGTTTCCTCCGTATCCAATGTTGCAACGAGTTCCTCTAGAGGTGTTTAGTGCTTAGGTGCGTTTTGAGTTGAAATCTTTACTTCCCTCATTATACTCATTGGTCTACTTTTTTCTTCCTACTACGACGGACAGATATATTTATCAACAAACATAAAATGTCCTCCTTTCCAAAGACTTCACCTGACTCGGCCCAAAACGAAATCACGCTTCTTTTTTCATCCATTCCCAACAAAACGCGCACAGTAATGACTCAAGTAACGAATTATTCCAACAGGGATGTAAATCGTAGTACGAACACTATGCCATGATCACCTCCGTTATTGGACCTGGGCTCGGGTATTCACCATCTTCGAATCCCGGACTCTTCTACAACAACGACATTCCCGGCTGGGAGAACAGAACTCGCAAGTACGGGTTACGGTGTCGGTAATGCTAGTGGGACTCTAGCAGGTCTCGGTGGTACCAGTAGTCATTGGGCTCCTTCCTCTCCTTCCTCTTCCGCCTCACCTCCTTATCATCCAACACTCTTAACCTCCACTTCGTCCCCATCAACCCTCGACCTATTCTTCTCTACCCTACAACAACGACATTTGCTCGCCAGTAGCATCATAAACTTCGAGTTTGCCACGGGATTGTCGGATTGTCAACGAGAACTAGGGTATCAGATTCAGCAAGGGATTGGAGGAATTGGAGAGAAAGGAAAGGGAGTTTGGTTGTTTGGTTGAGCGTGTCATCGAGGCAAGGGCTGTATTCCTAGTTCTATGTGCAGATTTAGTATATATAACATATTTTGTCGGTGCGTACGGTAGAGGAATACACTGCATCACTATTAGCTGATATGTAATAACTCTTCAACGTTCTATCGTAAACCCTGTTTGTTGGCTTGTAATGGCTCGTGTCTAGCATTTATGATTGGGGATTCATGCTATGCGGTGTAATAAATCCTTCGCGATCGGATACCAGGCCAATGAGCTTCTAGTCGGTAAATTCAATCGACAGATACTACCAAAATACACTCACTTTTCACGGATTCTTGGTCAATTCACGGTCATGTCCTAAAGAATGTTAAAAGAAACATCGACTTATCTGAGTAACGCACACGAATCAACTTGATATTGGTCATGCTGTATCTTGAATTCTGACAACCCAGTCCAAGTTACGAACCGTTGAGAATTAAATAATAAATATGTGGTTATAATACCCATAAGTTAGAACTCTTCCTCAGGGGTAATTTTCACGTTGACTGTTGAAATCAGGGATTTTCGACCGGAGCAGCTAGGAAGGCACATGGGTACAAGGTCCTTACATTATAACAAGAAATAGAACATATATGTGAACGACTATGAACATGGACCCATGGTACAAAGAGAAAGAGAGTTTTCAAGTGATTTTTTACAGTTTGGGTAACAGAATAGGGAAAAGTTGAAGTAGTTGGACATGTGATTTTCTTGAAAAAATATGTGGACTGTGTGGAAAGAGTTTGATTCTGAGGTATTGGGCTGAATAACCTCCACAAGCACTCTCATCTGCTTCTTCTTCTAGAGGATGCAAAATGCCTTCATTCCTTTCAGAAATTTAAATAGTAATTCCAATTTTAAAACTATGAGATAACTGTAACAATAGTTCATCAAATCCAATTTAACACCAGATTCCTATATCTAGTTCAACAAATTTTATTATCATGTATGAATATTGGATCAATAATTAATTTGGGAACAAAACTCACAAGTATTGACTCACAAGTAATTTGACTTGCAAGTCGAATACTTGTTTCTCACAGATCCTATCCAAGTCTCAAGTTTGGGTTTTTTGGTTGCAAGTACTTGTGACACAGATCCAAGGATACTTCCGGATCGACTCGTGCCGGTCTCTACCTCCAATACAGCTGCTTGGAGAGCATTTCCATCTGGTCCACATTGAGCATTCACATCTGCCCCATTCTCAGGAAGAAGCTCCACAATTTTCTGGTTGTTCTCATAGTATGCAGCTGCTTGGAGAGCATTTCTATATTCTCCACCTTGAGCATTCACATCTGCTATTTTCTCCCGAAGAAGCTCCACAGTTTTTTCATTGTCCCCATATGCAGCTGCTTGGAGGACATTTCCATATGGCCCACCTTGAGCATTCACATCTGCTCCTTTCTCCAGAAGAAGCTCCACAATTTTTGCATTTCCTTTAAATGCAGCTGCTTTGAGAGCATTTCCAAAATATCCACCTTGAGCATTCACATCAGCTCCTTTCTCCAGAAGAAGCTCCACAATTGTCTCATTCTCCTTATATGCAGCTGCTTGAAGAGCATTTTCATGATTTCCACCTTGAGCATTCACATCTGCTCCTTTGTCCAGAAGAAGCTCGACAATTTTCGCATTCTCCTTAAATGCAGCTGCTTTGAGAGCATTCCCAAAATATCCACCTTCAACATTCACCTCAGCTCCTTTCTCCAGAAGAAGCTCCACAATTTTTTGATTATCCCCATAGGATGCAGCTGCTTGGAGAGCATTTCCATATTCTCCACCTTGAGCATTCACATCCGCTCCTTTCTCCAGAAGAAGCTCGACAATCCTCTCATTCTCCCGATATACAGCTGCTTGGAGAGCATTTCCATATTGTCCACCTTGAGCATTCACATCTACTCCTTTCTCCAGAAGGAGCTCCACAATTTTTTCATTCTTCCTATATACAGCTGCTTGGAGGGAATTTCCATATTTTTCTCCTTGAGCATTTACATCTACTCCTTTTTCCAGCATTTTCACAGCCACTCCAAAGAGGCCACTTAGACACACAATATAGAATGGATCTGGGATGTATCTACTGTGCTCATAATCCACCTTATCATACTCTATAGCATAGTGACGTAGCCATTGAATGTATGATTCTTTCTTCCTGTCAAGAAATTTAACAAAAATTGACCAATCATTACAATTTGTCACCAAAGCTGCATGTTTAGTCCAATACTCTGCTGAATATTGGCCATAACGACTCAGTTTGTGCTCTCCTGTGACCATTCCCTTCTCAGTGTCATTTTCACCATTCATCCAGTAAATTACACAGAATTGAGCCAAAGCCTCATGTGCCAGCTGTTCATTGATATAAAATTTAGAGTCAAGACTGACTTTACCCACAAGAAACTCTTTCACAGATGGATGAGCCAATTGTAATTCCTTATCCATGCTCCGACAACCATCAATAACCTTGACCAATGTTGATGGAACAACTTTATCAATTGTATATTCCAGCTCAGATGTACAATCTTCTCCATAAAACTTTTGCTCTTGAACATCAATTGCCAAGATTTCCCTAGCCATCTCGATAGTCACTGGTTCAAATGAGAACAATATCCACTGTAAAATAGATTTAGCCTCATTGCTGTGGATTTCATCAATCCTTCCCAAAGCCTGATGATAAGTGTCCACCAAGGTTTTCGGAAGCTGTTTGAGTGCTGATTGAATGCCCCTCCTAGTACCAATCTTTTTCAACACTTCAAGTTGGCAATCCACCCACCGAATTCTTGTTTATATATAGTTAAGTCAGTATACTATTTTCTATTATTTAATGCAATTTTACTTACTGTCCATGAGCTCCACTCATTAAACCTTCTTGAACCTGATCCTCCATTCCCTTGAATAGCCTTGCACTCTCACTTACAACACTAACTATATGCTTCTCAATATCTCCCATCTTTTCCTCCTTGTCCAGTGAGATCCCAACACCTTCACCAAGCTGACTATCAGGAAGATACTGGGACATGGGATGTCGACATGAAACCATGATGTGCACATGATCCACCTTAAGCATAGCCTGAATAAATTTACCTACTCTATCCCCTTCTGAGCATTCATCCATTGCATCCAAGACAATATATGTTTCTCCTAAAAAGTTCCTTAGTAGCTCCACTACTTCCTTTTGCATGATGTCAACACTGATTTTCCTGTCACCCTTTCCATTGGCTTCAAACAAAGTTCTGAGAGCTGTTGGATCAAAACTTCTATGTGTGCCCATTTGAGTCAAAAGGCTGGCAACCAGTCCCTTATACGTGGTCTTTTCTCTGTTACTGTCAAGTGTGTCAAAGTAATGATAGAACACTTCTTGATGTTCTTTCTCCAAGCAGGTGATGACATTTGTGCTAAACAAATGAATCAATACTGTATTTTTTATATTATTCAAGAAGTACCAACCACAAAAATGTCTTTCCCGATCCAGCTGAAAAGTTTTTAGTTTTTAGTTCTCAATATATAGCTGTACTACCAAACCTTGGCCTTGTAACCAGAGAATACCTCCATTATTTTCCCACTGCTGAAACCTGGCATCATTGACCAGCCACATTCCAGTATCTTCTGTTCTTTTACCACATGCATTGGCATAGTTCGAAGATGACTCTGGAGCATCAAGCCATTCCCTAATCTTTTTGATGTCAAATTCTAGGGTAAAGTCAACAAATTATTTATGAACTGCAGTGATCGAGACTTTTGTTTTACCTGAACCATAGATGTATTGATCTCCTTTGGCATTATATACTGTTATTGCCCCAATGGTGTTGCCCTGGCTATTGTTCAACATACTGTTTCCAGAATAAATGAGTTATGTTGGGATATCAATTTAAAAAAAGAGGTAATACCTAACAAATGGCTGATTTGTATCACTGGTTGCGGAGTCTGGATCGCTCATTGTTGGCCACGTAATTCAGATTTGATGTCAATGCGACGCTTGATGATTGAGAACTGAAAGATTATCCAAATGCATGTGACTAGGTGATTTATGCTGTCAAGAATTTAAGGTTTGGATGATGTGGAAAGATCCTCTTTCATCCAAACCTTAATTCCAGAATCCATCACTGGGGAAAGGTGCCATTGCTTTGCATGGCAAGATATGAGGCCCCCTTTTTAGTGAGTTATAGTGAATCTCATTGAATTAGTACAGTCCAGATGGTGTTAGAGCATGCCATTGCCACTGTACATTGAAGGCATATGAGTATCATACACATGAAACCATCCCTGTACCATCTAGAGCTCATCTTCTCCTCAAGACAGTACACAATTACAGTATGTACTATGGGTTAAAACTCAACCTATGTTATGCCAAACTGTATTACCATATGTGTATCGCAAGCTCTTGAACTAGTCCCTGACCAAAGATGGATATTAATGAACTGTTGGCAGTAGGAACCGCAGTGGAAGCTGTATGATTTCACACTCCTTTAATCCTTAATAGTAGATACACAATACACCAATCATTATTTTCCCCCGTTATCAGCTGTTTTTAAAATGTGATCATCTACAGTATGAAGGAATAGGGCCATTGCTTTGCGTGGCAGGTACGAGGCCTTAATTTTATGCTGGGCTGCCAAGTCTCAAATTAGTGATAAAAATAGTATAAGATAAGATTAATGATATACCAAAAGGATTTAACTCGTGGTAAAGTGCATTGCCACCCTGTGACTCCAGATAAGCAAGAACGAGTCCTCCTAAAGTCAGCCTCGTAATTCAATGCATTTAATTGTTCTTGTGGTTCTATGTATTATCATGATGGTATTTCATGTGAGACACATGTCCATAATGAACAATTAAATCAACATGTAGAGTGATAACCTTCAAATTATGTAATCACTTTGAGAGTTAAATCTGACAATTCTTCAAGAAATATCTTTTGACTTGCATTCATTCTGCCATCACAAATATTGAAATACAGAAGAGGTGATACGTCATCCAATAAAAGCTACACATATTGATGCAATGTAACTTCACTCTCTATGGAACCAATCTTGGACATAATAAGGCCATTGAATCCAGATGCCCACCTACTGTCTGGATAAACATATATCACAGGGTGTACTATGCTGGAATCAGGCTGAAAGTCCAAATCTGGGGGAAATTCACTTAATCTTTTGCACTGTCTACATAGCTGATATGTAGAACTATAAATTACAAATCCAAATACATTATGAGCAAGAACATCAATATGCCCACCAATCTGGCCATATGGAAAATTATCTGCACCTGAATTGTGAAGTTTTCTTCAGATGATATCATGACCTTGTTCCAAAGTCTGCTGTTGTTGGGCAAAATAAGTTATAAGTTCATTCAGAAGAGCTGTCAAATTTATTAAATTGGGCCCCACTTTCCTGGATCTTGTTACCAATGATTAAACCAAATTGTAAAAATAGCATTGTATGGACAATTCCAATTATCAAAAATCCAAATCATACCATGCATTGCGGTGATGAGCCATTTTTGTGGTTCTAGGCTCAAAGTCCGATATTAATTATGTGAATAACATAGTTGTGAGCCTAGATACTGAGGGAAACTGAGGGTTAAAGCTATTCCCAAGCTGTTAACCAAAAGCTAGAGCTATATGTACTGGAGCTTAGTGAATTTGCTAAGCAATGAAGGTCCTATTGAGGTGCCAGTAAAATCCGACTTTACCCAAGTTGTACTGAAGCAACCATGGAACTATAACTACAGTAGTATTGACAAGTCTATCAAGTTATTATGTCCTATGCTGTCTAAGTATGCATCTGTTCATCTGTATGCTGCACATTGTCTAGTAAGATATAATCGGATCTTATTAGCGATGGGATAACTCTATTTATATCCATGGGAAGGAGGAAACATTGGGCTTGTCGGCTACAAGGTCCAAGGTTGGGCTTAGCAAGAAAAGCTTGTAGGCTTAAATCGGACTTAACAGATTGACATTATAGCTATTTCCATCTGACTGGACCGACGTCTAGTCTAATTGGTAATAAAGGGATTCACGAGATGTTCTGGTTTCAGAGTCAGGAAAATCCGACAGGAACCAAGAGCAGTAAAATCTGTTTCCATGTCAATAATGACAGGACACATAGGAGGAAAGATAGACACGTAGAGGCCACATGTGTGGAGGTATTGAAGAGCCAATCACAAAAGCTGATTTTGAAGTGATCCAATGGAGTGTCACCAGATACACGGATAAATGATGCTTTATCATTGGTGGAGTCATACAGAAGTAGTGGATAGCAAGGGCCAGTTTAACACTGACACATAGCAAAATCCGATCCAAAAAGGTTAACTCGACTTGACCTAATATTTTATATACAAAAATGGACTGGAACGCACATATGTTTTAAAACGGACTTTAGTTTTATTTCTGTTTTGTCTCTGAAATTGCCATATAGAGTAAAAGGAAAATGTATATCTCTTGATCTTGGTAGTTTCTACTGTTTCTGTATTTTTCTTGTGACAGTTACTCTGCTCATAGTATAAAAGACCTGTATGTATGTACCAGAAAATCAGATTACTTGCCAGGAAGTATGATTTAAGTGTGACTGAGCTCGGAGACACTGTGGTCCAATGAGGATAGCAGTATAAATGTCTCTGGTATTGCGACGTCCGAATTTAGTCATATGACGGAGCTCAAGGGCACTGTGGTCCAATGAAGATAGCAGTATAAATGTCCTTGGTATTGCAAAGTCAGACTCTAGCCATAGAGCTTTTGGCGAGTTCACTTGCAAGTAACTTGCACCTCCAACTTGCAAGTATGTGCATACAAAAGGTCATACTCCCACTTGCAAAAACTCGTGGGAATCTATACTTGCCACTCCCAAGTATAAACTTGCAAGTATGCAAGTACTTGCTTAGGTACAAGTACTTGGGAGTACTTGGGAGTACTCACAAGTATTGATCACAAAATCCTTCAGAAAAAATATGTATTGGGGTACACCACTCATTCTCTATCACCATTGTCACTAGATTCCAAGTCATCCATAATCTCCCTGGTTCCTTTTCCTTGCCTTTACCTTTTGACTGTGAACCTTCAGTCTTCTGTGACATGTGTACCAACACACTTGCATTTGTTATAAAGGTGCTTGATCAACTGTCACACCCCCTTTCTGAACAATGTATTCAAACTTCTTCAATTCCATGTTTGCTCTGATGTATCATAAAATTCTTTTTGAAATGTCTATGTTTATAAAACTTTATATGTATTAGTATTAAGAAGATGTCAATTCTGTGTTTGTATCTTTGATTCAGCTTGCAAACCTCTTGGCAATAGTAGAGAATATTGATTTAGGCAATTTAAAGTTGTAAACCACTGGTACCTGTATAACCAGGTATCATCCTATCTGTGCAATGTGCATGTCTGGGTACCACCTGCCATACCAGAATAGATGATATTTGCCAAATTAAGTCTTCAACTTCACTCAACCCACAGGTGTGGAGAACTCTAAGGTGAGTCTATCAAGGAGTTTGCCCCTATGTAAAAAATTGCAAGTACTTGCAAGTGTACTTGTGGGTCCTGAAAGTTATACTTGCACTTGCATGTACTCCCACTTGCAAGTATTATTACTTGGGAGTGCGAGTATCTGCAAGTTTTCCCACAAGTGGACTTGCAAGTACTCACAAGTAACCTCACCTCCACAAAAGCTCTACTCTAGCCTTAAATCAGTTTTTCTTGCGTTGGTCTCAGTGTTTTGGTAGCACTTAAAATCTGCCAGCTTATACTTTTGCCTAGCTCCTGTCCACAGGGACTTGACTAGTAAGGGTCTGAAAAGTACAGTTTCCGAACTGGCAGAGCGTTGCTGGTGGCTGGGCTTTTCAAAATTAGAGTTTCTCGGCGGACGGCTTAGTGACAGCACTTGGCAGTTGAGGACTCTGAGTCTACAGAGACTATAATTTCCGCATACCTGGTAGTGCTAGTGCCCTGTGTGCATAGTGTTACAACTTTCTGTTTATCCTACATCCCGACGTTGTAGAGTTAGACAAACCAATAAAACACGTTTGGTACTCCAAGTGTTGTGTGTTTGAGAGGACATTTTGATGAGAGTCGGATTTTATTTAAAATCAGACATTGTGATTAGTTGAAGAGTCAATCAGTTTTGAAGGACTTAGAGTCTATTTCGATATACTCTACTTTGTCAATGTGTTCTAAAGTTACTTGATAAAGGATCCTATCTACGAACCCCCCGAACTAATATACATTGGTTTAACTTGCTTGACATAACTAGCCCTTGTGTAGTTTGTGTAGTTTGTGTTGTGTGGTTGTGTGTGTGTGTTTTTGCGCTCATAGCTGCCAGTGCTTCATAGCAAGTTTCCCCTGTGTTTTAGCGGTTACTCTTTGATATGTATCATTTTCACTGATTCTCTTTTTCTTTATTTGGAATGTCAATGACAGATTGTCCTTTTTCTTTAGCATTCATGTTTGACTGGGATATTGTTTTTCTTTGATTGTGGAAAGGTGGATTCTTTGTAAAAAAATGCAGTGGCTACAATTTAACAAATTGTAATGCAAACCCAATGAGGATTGTTTTACTTCAATGACATTGAAGTATATTGGAGCTTAAATTTGCTTTGAACAATAACTCATGAGCCCCAGTGGAAACGTGCTCTGAGGAAATTTGAGTAAATCTGAGCAAACCGAGGAGATTATGAGCAGATATGCAATGAAGGACGCTAAAATGAATTATTAGTTTGGGTCTGAGCTTAAACTAACTTGGAACGCGTCATCGTGTCATTGTTGTTGGTTTACACTGAGTTTCAAACTTTTCAAGATGACGCGTCAGAGTCATTTTTTCAAGTGCTTCCTTTCCTAAATAACGAGAATTCTTGACATGACTTGAGATTGAAAATACCTTCAACATATCATGAATATCAGCGTCATATCCAGCAGTCAACAATGAACTTACTTCTGTGAATACTTTTTCTCTTGTGACACTTTTCACTAAGTACATGACCACGTGATCTCAATATATGCTATCACGAGACATAGTACCTATATATATTCAAATTGAGACTTCCTTTGTTCCTTCGTCTCTCTCTCTCTCTCTCTTTCTCTGGTCCCTGGTCCCTGGTCTCCCCGCTCTAGAGATCTCCTTCCTGTTCCCGGAATACACACGACGTGTGCGAGTTTTATATCTGCTCCTGCAAACGATGTTAGAGGAGCCGGAGGTCCGGAGCAGGGTTCTTTCAAGTTCCCATCACCATGAGTATAACTTTATTCTTCACTGTGGACTCCACCTGAACATATGCATGACTTCTGTCGAGTTCCACCTAGGTCGAGTCTGGCATGCAAGGACCAAGTAAGTATATGCATACAAGGTACGTCTCCGCCACTTCTCCACTGCTATATCTAACAAGAGTTTTCGGGACAGGTACGGGAGCTAGAACCCATCACTGTGAGTGTAACCTTATTTTTTGCTGTTGGATTAATATTCCATTGAGAACTTTGTTTTTAGCTCAATATATGCGCAATTTCCACTGCCCATGTACAAGGTTAAAAGTGAGTAAAGTAAGATGGGAATGTGGTTCGGAGTGATTGTCATGTTAGATTGGTCGAGCGTGGTCGAGAGAGCTAGGCAGAGGGAGCTCACCCCATTACACATTGATTCTGTAAAATTCATGCATCAACAACAACATACTTTTTACAAAATCACTTGTTCAACCAATTCTCTTTTGTAAAAAACTGCACTGCATAACAACAGCATAACAAATGGGGGCTTTTGAATTTGATGCCTTACACCTTCAGATGGACCGCTTACATCTTATACGACTCGGAGCAATGGACCTTTGTCCAAAGACTCCATTTTTGTAAACATGAGGCTGTAACTTGAAGATGCTGACGGTCTGGACTCCAGATTGATACTCTCGTGCCGAGAGAGCTGTTTTCCGAGCGCTGATTCAAAAACGTGTTTATTTAAGCACGCCCGCCCACGGTGCAGGTTACTCTTCACTGACTCAGGGGGGTGGTGACAAGCGGTGAATAAGAAACCATGATCTTATCCATAGGGCCAGCAGTGCTGCAGAACAAAAAATATTAATGTAGCAGGGACGAAGGGACATCAACTTTCTTGAACACAGCACAAGGTCGAGGAGAGACTCGAAAATATAGCATGAGCTAGGGAGCATCTTAAGTATCATGTAAACAAGAATTTGGGCTTTGGGTGAGGAAGGGGCGGGATTCGGAAATACTGTGCTGAGCGCGGAGAAATTGTCATCATGATTACACGAAGTATTATGTAAAAGAGGTTTCCGAACCTGTGTTTCATTACACGGTTTGTCAATTTTTGAAATCACCAATTTTGAAAGGGAATGGCCAGGTGAGTTGTAAAATCAAGGATTTTTTCAATTTTGGACTCGGAAATGTAGTAGCTCGTGTAGCACTTTCTGTGAGAATTTTTGAGGAGCAGGAATTTAGCAGTCTGTGTAGCATTTCCTCTTCTCTGCTCTCACGAGGTAGATTAACTGTCAATTTGCTTTTGACTGGTGGTACGCAATGCTCTGAGCTACAGGGAGATAAAAAAACCATTTTTGATCAATAGAAATGTGGTAAGGTAGGACCATAAGGTTTGATTATAGTAAAAGTATTAGAAGTATTAAAAGTATTAGGAGTATTAAAGTACTAAGGCCCCCGGCCATTCTGCAATGGTTCTAAGATAATACAAGAATAAAAAAACATTGTTTTGATTATCCAATGCAACAACCATCAAACAATGAGAATTAGTGATATCGCAGCAGGTGCATGGAAGGCTGTGAGATTGCCCTCATATGGTTTTACCACAACTGTGAGTCTGTGACATCAATGGTGCAGAACTGAACAACTTGAATATAACACTCACAGAAATGTCCAAAAAACATCACAAAGCTGCTGGAACTGCTGAGAAACATTTTTTCAAAGTTCTAGCCACAAAGTGGCACAAGCTAGAGTAAAGAATTGTTGCGCCAGGCTCCAGCATCTCAGATTCATTACTGTTTCAAGTTGTCACTGCTATGAGGGGACTGGCAGCATGCAATGATTTAATTTATGTAGTAGCGATTGGCTGACTTGCCAAACTAATGAGCTGCAGGTCAGCAACATGTCATGAGGACTTCCACAAAAAAGCCATGGTGTATAAACCAAAAATAATGAGCAAGGTAGATTTATATCGGTCTATTTGACATTTTACCAAACGCACATGGGTTGGAGGTAGCAACCAAAAACGATTTTCATTTCTTTGTCCTATCCGAAATAATCCTTTTGGCATAGAAGGCTTTATCTTATCCCTGTTGCAGAACGGGGTCTACATGTATTAAAGTATCAAAGTATTAAACGTATTACAAGCCCAACAGAATTCACTAAGCTCTTACGGACTTCAAAAATTTTGCCCTTCATCCCCCTAGGTATCTAGATGTGTTATGAGTGAATATGAGTACTTCACTTTGGATTAACTTGCTTGTAAATTTATAACCCCCAATGTTGAGAATGATGGATTTTTTCCAGTGCCATTTCTAGCCAGTAGTATTCACACTCAGATTATGTGCCGGTCTACAAAAATGGATACCTTGATACACTATTCAATCTTTTGGTGGAACTTCACTCCGGAATGTTCTGATAAAATTGCTATCAGCAACTATGGGATCACAGATTTTAATGCCCCAGCTGAGAACTTTTTTTCGGTAGTATTGATTGATCACTCAGATTACAAAATAAATTGGGACTAAAGAGGGTACTACCTAGATGCACTACGAGCCTATGAGTACTTTAGGTTGACTTGCTTGTAAATTACAGAATGCACATCACAGGATTGGCTGCTGGAGGAGCTGAAATCGACCCAGGGATGCAGGTATCGGGAAAAGCCGACATGAAACCGGAGACCTGAGTCCTAGGGTCCCAAGGTCCCGTCCAATTTCAGAAGGAGCATAGGACCCATGAGAAATTTCTGCCTAAATTGGCAGCAAAGGCTTTTTCAAAAATTCCAAGATGCAAGGTTGATAAACTCATTTTGTAAAGACTTGTATATGATTCAATAAGCACTTTTGCAAAAGCACTTCAACATTTTTTGCAAAATTTTTATGATACGGCCTGGGGAGCTAGGAAGAGGGAGCTAGGTAGTGGATGGGCATAGTTGAGTGACTGAGGACCGTAAATATGCATATGTACACAGAAACGTGCAGAAATGCTCATATTTGCTCAAATTTGATCGCTAAATGCAAGGCTAAATTTAGAAATCAAAATCCTTGTGAACAACGCAGATATCCTCATATCTGCTCAGATATACACATAAATGCGCATATTTAACGGGCATAATTTTGGATTTTAATCTTCAGAAAATTTTTCTTGTATAAATTCGCAGATTTACTCATTCAAGGGGCCATTATTTGAGCAAATATGCGTGACTTTGGCAGGACACATATTTTCCTCAGTCTGCTCAGATTTGCTCAGATTTCATTTCCACTGGGCATGAGCCTCATTCTCTTTGCAAATGGCTGTAATCTCTGCTTCATATGGGGTTACTACATATAACTTTTCAAGTTCAAACTCTTGGGTACTAAATACCATGTCTTATACTTCAACATTGAAATTTGTGTAATTCATCAATATGTACACACCAGATCATGTTACACATTTTTTTTCAGTACCCTTTCACCTTCAATCACTTGGTGCCACAATTTCCAAGGACCCAGATAAATAATCAAGGAGAAGTTTGTGTGAGAACCTCTAGAAGTGAAAAGTGTGTGGTTTCTTTGCATCTTCAAAATGATGTACAGCACAAATATATAATTATACATTTTTTCGACAATTTCATCTGTTTGTGGCTAAATTCCTTGGAGGTACCTGCGGGTACCTTACAAGTACTTGCAGGTACCTTTGTAATTTGATGACCTGTGGGTACTCAGAGACCTGCAGGTAATTTGACCTGCGGGACGGGTACCCGTAGGTGCAGATCCGGTAATACGCTAGAAAATCAATACCGTAGATTTTTCGCGATTTATTATTAAATCCTGAATGTCTATAGTATTAGTAATAAGGGAAACAGAGGACTATAGTGAGTCCCGGACTGATAGTCAAGAGGAATAATTGTATTAAGTCAATACATATTAAGTCCAGACTTGTTCCACAAGGAAAATCGTATCCAGAGATGATAGAAGTGACTACATGACTATGGTAGATTAATTGATCTGTCTAGTTATGAGGGTCTATGCTAAGCATTTCAGCTTGGACCTTGCCAAGTAAAACAGAATAAGTCCTCCAGACATAGGGAAGTGGCTGACACCACTGTGGCTAATATAAATATGATTATGTCCTGATCCAAAGGGAATAGAATTAACTCCAGACTAAAATTATCTTCGAGTCCAGACTAAAGTCAAGTCTAAAGTCTAAATCTAATTAGAATCTAAAGCAATGATCGGTTGCAACGATCGCGTGCCTTACAGAGAACAGATCCAGAGAGGCGGAGCAACGTTTCTAGAAACAAGTTCCACTTATTTGATTTAATCAGGATAAAAGATATAGGAGTCCGATAGACCGGTGACTCGTTATGACTAGATTTAGGGGTATGACGACGATGGGCACATACTACAAATTTATCCGCAGACCCGCCTAGGGCTCCGGTATGACAGAATTTGACAGAGTATGACTCTCAACCAATGAGAGTCCAGATATTAGAAAGATTGAGTCAGGACTTGTCAATGTAGATGACTCGTTGGCCAGTACACGGAGGCGCGACAATAAATCTAGATTAAAAGAAACAAGTACAGACTTAAATTTAGAGAGACGAAATAAGTAACAAAGTTTCTATATACGGACTGTGACACGCACGTAAACTACGAAAGATTATTTCTACATACCATATATAGTAGGAGGACTGTAGATCTCCTAGATAAAATAGTTTCTTTATTTTTCATTTTACTCTGTACATATAAAAGGACAGTAGATACAACTAGGTACTCCAGTGACTGTAGTACGGTTCTTGCTCGCACTTAGGACAGCTGATTCAGGAGGAGATCTCCAGTATCATAAAAAGCATACCTTTGTTGTTTAAAAGTTTGTTTAACCAGAAAGTCGGCTCCGGAAGAGTACGAGATTTGTAGATACACATTTCTCTGCTCAATAGTATAAATTTTGTTGGTGATAACTTTGTGCCTTTTCAGAAGTTAAATTGGTTAACTCTGAACTGTCGGTTGAATCAGTGGTTTCGCCTTGAAAGCCATTCGCACTGATCAGCAAGTAATATATTCTTTTCGCCTCAAAAGCCATTAGATTATATTGCGGGGAGATACTTTATTAAGTGTTTTCTTCATTGGTTATATATTTGTTTCGCCTTGAAAGCCATTCAGATATATTTCAAGTAGTACAAGCCCCTGTTTCGCCTCGAAAGCCATTCAGACTTGTATTGCAGGGTTATTATCTTCGATACCTTTACTTCCACAACCGAATCAATCACATTTACATTCACTTGAGTGTATAGACCTCACATTTACTTTTGTGTATTTGTCTAGACTTAGATATCTGTTGATATATTGAGTCGTGACTAGAATATTCAACTCCAGACTTGATTAAAACTTTGCTTCACTGTTGTTTTGTGTGTTTGCTGCAAAAGGATTCTGTCTCCGAACCCCAGACTCGCTCGCATACACTACATATTGAGGATTAGTTTAGTATTCATTGGTGTATTGGCTTTGAGATTGCTTTATTTTAGAGTGATCTTATTGTTGATATATTGATATCTACTATACTCAGCCACACAGCCCATTTCTATATCAGTTGTAGTGCTCTGCACTTTACCGGGACAGGTCACAGGTCTCTATTAAAAAAATTAAATACCTGCAGGTACGGATCCACCCGGATCCGCGGGTGACTCGTTGACACCTCTACTTTGTTCTATTCCTTTCTTTTATCTACTTTACATTATGCACAGCCTCTTTCTATATGTAGAATATGTCTTATGGCTAGAGCTTCAGACAAGTTGACTTGCGAGTGACTCGCACTTGAAACTTGCGGGTATGTAACTTAAAAAAGTCATACCCACAATGGTGGGAATCTATACTCGCAACCCGCAAGTATATACTTGCGAGTATGCGAGTACTTGCAAGTACTTGCAAAATTACTTGCATTTTCACAATACAAAACAATAAAGAATAAATTCGGAATACAATTTTTAGGCCTAAAATACTTGACTTTCCTGAAAAAACCTGTACCTGAGGCAGCAAGGCAGCAATATTTATGTTTCTTATGTCAACTTGTGCAGAATTTTGAACCTCACACAGGGCACAAAATCCCATAAAAATGCTGGATTATGTAGAAACTATGACCTTAGTATGCCATACCAACTCAACCAAAAAATTTCTTAAGATACAGCAAACTTATGAAGCTCAAGATTGTTGTGTAAGTTGTCTATATGTCAAGACCTAGATTCCGCGAGTCGCGAGTAAGTCGTCAACGAGAAAGATTTGAGAATCGCGAGAATAAGTCCCTGGGTTATTAACCAGACTAGAGTAAGGAATCTACAATATACGCTACTGTTTATATACTATAAAGTAAGGAGTACGATCGATCTAACTGTCAAAGAGGTGCTTTAGCCATTGGCCACCGCACGATAGGTGATCGCGACCGCATAGGACCTGTCGCGATCACGGTAGAACGGGAAATGTAATAGTAAGTGATCGACGATCTGCGAATAGTCGCGAATAGGGGTTTGAGTGACTATTCGCAGTAAGAAACAATGAAAGATAAAGAAAAGGAAATAAGTAAATCGCGATTTGAGGGAGTTCATGACATTACCCCCCCTCTAGGGCGACTACGACCTCGAAGTTGCATTATGCAACCTCTCTAGGTGCATTGGGGTGTTCTCTATGGAACAAGTTAATAATCTTCCTACATCCTTTACCCAAGTTCGCCTTCGGTTCCCAAGTAGCTTCTTCTACAGGGTAAGTAGCCCACTTCACCTTGTATTCCAACACAGATTTCCTGGAACGACTGTTATATCTCATTTGAGAGTCTAAGATGGCTTCAACATCCCAAACCGCGGCTCCATCTTCGATAGTCGCAGGTTCTCTCGTCACGTCTTCTTTCTGATGCGGCGCGACCAAGTCATGGTGCTTTCGCAAATACGACATGTGGAATACTGGGTGTACGCGATTCCATGATTTAGGCAATCGCACTCGATATGCAGATGAGCCCACAAGTTCTTCAATCGCGAACGGCCCATATCGTTTGTCTCCCAATTTGGTCGATGGACGTTCTGTTCGAATGTTGCGCCCTTCGATATACACAAGTTCTCCTTTCTTGAAGATTGGGTCGGGCGAATGTTTTCGATTGTAGTACGTTTTCATCAACTCAGCACTACGTTTCAAACAGGAAATCATATTAGTTTCCCTTTTGCCCAGTCCACAGAAGGATTCACTGCGTTTGTCTCAAAAAATATCTCGCAGTATAGACAAAGATATATACCCCCAATAATCTAAAACATACCGTGATGCACAGACCTTCAATCACCTACGGGATTTATTTGATAGTTTACACCGATTAACGCAATCTGTAATGGGTCGGTATAGAAAGTATAGAGACAGGAATAGATACAGCCATAGAAATGAAAGGGTGTAATAAATATCGAGTGACAAACTGCATGAAATATTGAATGAAAACTCATAAATGCCGCACGAGATAGATTAGAGAATATTTCTTATGCAATATTGAGAGAAATAAGGAAAGAAAGATCATCTATACAGTACTGTATAGGTATAACGCAAGACCGTTGAATATATCCATGTATAGATGATGTAATTTCTTCGGGACTACCGACATCCCGCCGTCCTGCCGCCATAACAATACAGTCCCGCCCTCCCTCCTTCCCTACACTACCACCCCGCCCTCTTGTCCACCGCATTCCTACCGTAAATCCCACTGATACCGTCGCCCTGGCTAATCGTCGCGCCAAAGGTAAAACGTGATCCTGGATACCTCGAAATTTGCAAATAACCCAAGTCACGGTCCACGATAGGAATATCCAACAAGTCCAAACACTCACCTGATAACGGTTAAATACGGACCACCCACCCACAAAGAGCATATGTGGCCTTTGTCTGACACTTGTCAGCCCACTACCACAACCTACCAGGACCACTCGGCGATGCCCATGGACCAACAGCCACAACAGCCACCACCACAGGTTTATGCGACACGTGAGTCAACACCGTTGCCTGTCGAAACATCGTCTCAAATGTCGGACGGCGGCAACGTGGATGGGATGCCTACACTCGGTATGAATAAGAAACATTACTGGAGAAGGGCGTAACTAACCATTTTTCGTGTCTTCGTATGCCAACAGCCACTGCTCACTCTACCGCTGGCACCTATTCGACCGCGACCAACGCGTATACCAATGCGCCGAACACATATACGAACACGTCCAACATGAACACGAACGTGACGCACACGTATACGAACGCGTCTAACGCGTATACGAATGCAACGGGCACCTATCCAAACATGAACGGTCTCTATCCAAGCGCAAACATTACCTATCCAAACGCGAACGTTGTCTATCCAACCACAAACAACAACTTTCCAACCGGTAACAACAACTTTCCAACCGGTAACAACCTCAGCAACGACAGTCAGCGGAACCAGACAGAAAATGTGAATGGCGGACAGTCACCAATGTATCTGCAACAGCCAACCTGGCACGGTATGTTGTCACCCCATGGATATCCTACTGTGGAAACCGGTCAATATCGTAATGTAGGGGGTAGGTTACTCACTAGTACTGTGGTTGACCACACATCTTGAGACTGATCCCGACGTGTCCTCTTTCTTCTGATAGGTGGTTATCCCGCAGCGCTCAACGATTCTACCAACTTCAATCCACCGGCAAATCAGCAACAGGTCATTGGAGGTATGGCGCTCACCTCTCTCTCGCTACACCATCTGATATGTTCAATCTCTACAAGGAAACACCAACATGTCGATCAACCATGCCGGAAATATCAACGTGGCCAACAACGCTAGCACAATGATACCCTATCCCATGGGATATCATCCCAATGGGCAGGTCAATGTCGTCTGGCCTAATAATCAAGTCAGTACATTATCACAATTTCGGCAAAGCGACCATGCATTACTAACCTGCCAATGCACAGCACATAGCCAATACGCCGTTTCTGGTTAGTTAGTCCCAAATTATCTCGGAAACAAACTGAACCACTTAACTTACTATAACCAATCAGATTGCCACCACACCCAGTCACGGCGTGCCTCCCGTCTCTATGCCTCATACTGGTGGAACGATCACAAGTGCTCCTGCTGAAGTCGCTCCCTCGCAGGCGGGCCAAGAGGGCAAGGGCAAGAAGAAACATAAAGAAGTGGTTAGTACACAATGACAAGTTCAACCAAAGTTTGACACTTACACATGCACAGGATCTAAATGATCTCCGCCATGCTTTCAACAGTTTGTGTGGATACAACAAGGGGGCCAGAGCCATTCTCCCTCACCCACCTGGCCACGCAGAGTATATTACCCGATATGCGCCAGGGAGTTCTGTTCCATACTTTGACATGCATTGGCAACATTCCCCACGGTCTGACGCCAATCTGACCGTTTACGAAAGCCTTATTGCACGGATGAGAGCGGAGGATCAAGTCAGAACACCATTTGAGATAGTTAGCTTGAAATACTGACAATGATTTCTAGGCAGTTGAGGACCTACAAAACGGCTCTTTGAAAAGGCCTCCGATGATGACCTGAAGGATCTTTTCGCGACTTATTTCGTGACCCGTAAAAAGCAGTATTTGGCCCAAGTTGTCGAGGCGAAAAAAGAGCAGACTGTAAAGATCCGTTCAGGGAACCGACGAACCTGCAGGAAACGTACAGTGAGCTTGGTTCAGACCTCCTCGACTCATTATCAAAGCTGAATTAGAGTAGAAGGCCGCTAGACGTCGTTCAGCCATCCCGGCATTCGAGGAACAAAATGGAGAAGAAAATGCACGTGGGCTCATCGACCTGATTGTTAGTGACGTCCAGTCTTCGGAATATTCAGACGACGGGAAACCAAAAAGCGGTTTTATTGTACTGGACCTGCCGTGGAGAAGTACAGAAGTCAGTTTTTTATTCTCGCGTCCCAAGATTCACTAGTAATAACCGACTTACCAGGTCACACACTTGTTCCGTGAGTTGGATCGCCTTCACAACGAGTCTAGCACCAAAGCCGGAGGCAAAGGTGGAGTGTCGAAGCCCCGTCAGGCCGACCAGAAAAATCAAGTCTGTCGTAGACCCATCCCTTCTAAAAGGCCTCCCGCTGTATGCGTCAAGCCTCTCTACCAAACCCATGACAACGTCGTGCCGAATGATCCTAGTTGGACTATTACGAACTGGTTGGCGAGCAATGCACTCGAGGACGGTTATGACGCAGACAATGAAGGAGCGGGAGGCACAGTCGCGCATCAGTCCAATCCGACTCACACCCCTGAGAACAGTGGTCCTACCGGAACCATCAGTGCTGGTGTCGAAGGTCCTCCAGTCGCTCCCGCTATTACTGGCAGCGTGGGGTGTAACAACGACGTGGCCACCTCTGGTGACAATGATGCCGTTGGTGTAGCCAGCACTCCTGTCAGTGTCACTGGGGTCGGGAGTAACTGCAACTCCAGTATGGAGGAGAGTCATGTTTCTCAACAGCAGAGCGGAGATTTGGGCCACGCCTGAGCACAAAGAATACAGTCAAAGAAAGGTAACCAATTTTTCTATTCAAGTTCTGAACGAAATAAAGCCAAAAGCCAAAGTAAATCAATTATTTCTATAGTTCCAATTAGCACCCAATTGTGTTTTAACAAATTTCTTTACATACCTGGTGCGTCGGTATCGACACCCAGTAAGCATTCCCTGCAATCTGTGCTTCACGGACGACGACATGCGAGACAATCTCAGTCAAATGTATGAAGGGAGCGGGTCCATAATCATTGAAATCACTGAATTTGGCTAGCTGCCACACCTGGACATTCAAAGGGGCACTACAGACAGTGTCAGAATGTGAACCCATCTTTCCAGTCATCCCAAGTACTTACAAACTCTCCCAAATGGTGCCCGCCAGAGAAATGTGCGCCGGAACTAACCATCGCACATGACCCAAATAGTCAGTTATGATACCAGGATGCTGGAACTTGAAGATTTGCTCCAGCCGGCCAGCCCAGAGCGAGTTCGGTGAGGAACGGACCAGTATGAGACTATCCGATGCAGTTGTGCATCTAGATGCCGCGGTATAACGCTTTTGGTTAATAACGACATAGTTGAAGCTCAAGACCATTTGGGAGAGAGGTAGACTGCCCGGAACTGGCGCTAACTGAAGTTTCGAGTGAATATGGATTGTTGGGTTACGCTCTTGAAGGAATTTCAGCAGCGCGAAATAGACCGATGATAATAGGTCGACACGTTCGCTCCTGGCGCTAAACCGAAATTGGATGCCTCCTGAAGAATGATCAACAAAAAAAGTAAAGGAGAAACGAAACATCATTACCATCCTCAAAGATATTGTCCAGTTCACGGGTGAGCGCTTGCAATGTGCCTCGATCATCAGCAGAGGCATCATACATAGCATTGACAGCCTCATTTAGCTCCTCTTGTAATGGCCTAGGTGAGGTATTTCCGAGCTGAAGGCACATAGGAGTAAGTTAACAACAACCAACCATACAAAGAGAAGCTCACCAATCTTGAATGTTGCACTGTTCGGTGAAACTCCCGGAAGAATGAGACTTCAAGTTCACCACCACTATGATTTGCAGTGTTGTAACTTTTGAGCACGCGATTGAGTCGTTCGAAGAGAAATGTCCAGAACTCGTGCAGAGGGCCATAATTCCTGATGTTGGAGGCTGTGTGAGTTGCATAGTGATGATTGGGCCGAATGACAGAGGCCCCATACAGCTGCAGAGTCATTAGCCACGGGAGACACCCAACCTAGAATCAGCAGGAAACCTACCTCAATTAATTCTGTGCAATACTCCCGGATGAGGATATCGGCCCGCTCAACGTCTTCATCATTAATCAAATGAGCGGTGAAAAGAACGAGGGCCGTGGCCAATTTGAGGAAATTGGCAGGATCGTTGGGATGTAGATTTGACACTGGACTCTCTGGTGCCTCAAAACGAGTATCCTTCTTTTTGAAATTTCCCTTCCTCGCAGCCTTTCCCTTTCCCTTTCGGCCCACAGTCGAATTAGCTTTCTTGGTGGATGGTCCTGCTCTCGGTCAGCTTCCATATGACGGGTCACTTGGATCATATATTGCACCGTCGTCAACGTCGTTGTCCAGATCGTCGTCAATGTCCATGTTCTAATGCCAAAGATTTCAGAGACAGGCAAAGACTATAAAGTTCGGACACCTACTGCAGCTCGTTCAGTCGGTCTGCGAGACCTTTTACCCATTTGCTCTTCTACTTCCACATGCCCCTCTCCAGTAGCGACTTGGTCCTCTGCTACATTATCCAAAGAAGCCGCTCTGGCCGCTGCAGCAGCAGCTCGTCGAGCCTCCAAATTAGCCATGATAGCAGATGCTCGTCTGCTTGCGACAACCTCTGGAGGCTCACTGGGAAGATAGTCTTGCCAAAGCTGGGGGATCTATATACAGAAACGTTAGTGTAAGTTTGTCGGAATGGGGAGTAGGTCACGCACCACCAACGGGGCGACGATGGTGGCAAAAATCAACCACTGGTCTGCGGTTAAAGACCCTCCAGCCGGTTCTCCTATCAATCGGGGAAGTCTCCCCAACTTAGACGGCAGGGTTAACTATGCATCGCAGTCAGCACCGGTGATAATGCAACCAGAACCCAAAAAGCTCACCTGTGAGAGCATCCCGTGTAAAGCTTTCAGTTCCTTGTTCTTGCGTAAGATGCCCTGCTGTACCCATATGTGGTAGAAATGGGTCTTGACGACACCTGTTACATTTGAATAATCAGCACGGATTCCTTGATAGACAAAGGGGCCTACCCAGGAACAAGTTATGCATGGGATCGATGACAATCATCTCGCACACATCAAAATAGGGAAGACAATACAATTCGGACCACTGAGTGGCATTCTCGCGCACAAATTGGTCTTGGGCTGACTTGGTCTTACATTGCAGGTATTCCTTCTGCAGCCGACGCTGTTCCGCATTGGTACGTGACGGAAAGGCTAGAATGTATCTAGGTTAACGCGTGTCAATCCTTGGGAGGGTTATAATACACATACCACCTTTCTCAAAAGCTTTGGGAGTAGATTTATCACTTTGAGCAATCCAACACATAGTGCAGAAATGCGTGTGAGAGTGTGAGCCAAACCCTCCCAGTTTGTGGGCAGCTGGTTTGTCGCATACGAGTGCAACCAGCGCGACTCGCACCAGACGGCCTTGAGGATATTGAGGCGTGACGATACGGATACCATCTTTCCAGAGTGTTAACAATTCATTGATGAACGGTCTCATGTAACGCTGGACTTGATCCGGAGTCGCTTCCTTGGGACCGGGCATGATTCCGGCGAGCATCAGGTTGGCTGTCCGATATCTTACACGTTGTGAGCGCACATGTTGAAGTGGTCCCGTCTGATACTCACCTGAGATGAGGTGGCAAATTTACCACGCTGAAAGACATCGGACACGATGTGTGAGATTGAGATATCTGACTCCGAAGGTAGGAGAACCTTAAAGAGTATGGTGAATATATTACTCTGTACATTGCAACATTTCCACTTACCAATCGACTCCCATCGTCACTCCAATTTGCAGCTCTCCCGCAGCTCTTTCTTCTGCGCTAGGGTGAAAAAAGAGACTACCATCGGCTGTGGGGAGCTCACGACAAACCTTGCCGTCGAAGATATTCCTATATTGGCCGGGCTGGTGACTAGAAAACTTCTCATAAACAGATTCCATCTCCTTCTCGATTTCGGACACACTGAGCATCTCGACAAGGTGTTCGGATATGGACTTCATCGGAAACTGGAGCCGGGGCTTGGGATCCTCGCGGGCACGACGCTGAGAATTAGGTGTGAACGCTAGCTTGAATATCATTTCACCACATTGACAGATGGCATTTTTGGGAATTGTACTCGCATACACCTCTTGACATTTAGGACAGACGGGTAGAACTCGGATGCGAGGTTCAACGCCCAGACAGTACATTACAGATGGGAGTGTGGTTAGAAGGGGAGGGTGAAAGTCAGCTTGAGGGTTGGCGGAAGCCGAGTGAAGCGTGTAACGCAAAGCCAATCCGACGACGACGAGAACAGCTTGACATGCTCAGAAAGGCAGGTGAAACTGAGTGTGAAGCCAGGTCATGAGCATGTACAAAAGATAAACGGCGAGGTGGGGATGGGCCCTTTCCAGTCCATAGACAGGCTCGATCTGATCAACTTCATGGTTAAAAGGATCGGGATCGTTCTCTTCGCGAGGATCCTCTATGACAAGGGTGCGGTGATCAGCGGGTAATTGAACTTCAATTTCATCAGAGTGACATCTGGCAGGTGGTTGCTCTTCGCCGTCTTCGTCCTCTTCCTGTGTCTCCCAGTCGTCATCGGCAATCTGGTCGAAGTCGATGCCAGCGGCCATAACTCGTTCGAGATGTTCTTGACCGGCTGTCTCCACTGCTATTAGAATGTCGATCGGGTTCGCAACAACACTGCGCAAACCGAAACGGGTCTGCACATTGTCGTTCGAGGGCGGTACCGCTTTGTCAGACTGTGTTGAAGGTGTTACCGAGGTAAACGTGTTCAGGCGGATACAACGATCAAGCAGAGCCTGTGACGACGTTGATGGATGTCCGCCCAGATTGTATGGTGGTGCGCTATGGGTCTGCGAAGCCCCCGCGGTTGGAAGAAACGAAGAATTAGTGCGTAGGGTGGGCACCGGAAGGACAATAGCTGGTTGCTGGGGAATGGAATGGGGGTCCATCATCGGCGCCGGATTGTAGCGGTGGCTCTGGGCACGCAAGAGCTTCTTCTCCTCGTAGCGTTTCCTGTCTGCACGTGCGCGTTTGGACTTGCGAGTCAGAGTCTGAAAGTAAAGGCGAGAATGAGTGGATAAGTGCTTCGTTTGAGAAGCTTAATCTCACCTCCATTGCGATGGTACTAGTGGGTAGAAGGCAGCTTTGGTTGTTTTACCCAGTCGAGCGAGATGATACGTCGGCCTGGTTTATGCAGAGTATGAAAAAAGAAAGGAAAAAAGGTAATATAGACTCAAGTATAGATGTGGTTATAGATACATTCATGCTTGCGTCGTCTTAGCATGTTTCTTGCGAGGAACGTATGCATATCGTTTGGTTTTGATGCGGAGACGTCGGAGGGGATGGGTAATGGGAAGAGGAATAAAGTACAAGGACACGAAGTCGTTGTACAAGTCTCAGCGACGGAACGAAGTCGGTCGCTGATGTAGACGGTAACGGATACAGTCTACACATGGGTGAGCGCCTCAGGGTCCGGCAGTAGGGCAGGTCGGGTGTCGAGCAGGTTGGAGTGTCTTGAAGTTGCTAGGTCGGAGTGTCTTGAGGATGCCAATGTCAAGTAGAACCCGAGAGACGAGAGGTCACATCTTGAGATGCCTGATTTAGGATGACGGAGCGAAACCTGTCCAGTGTTTGGCTACCGCCTGTCCAGTGTTTGGCAACAGCTTCAGGCCAAACAAATCACGCGTGACTCATTATGTTTGGCAACAGCTTCAGACCAAACAAATCACGCGTGATTCATCATGTTTGGCAACAGCTTCAGGCCAAACAAATCACATTCGGCCTCTTCGTCTATATCTCTGTTTATATCCTCTCATTGTCTTCCTTTCTTCCTTCCTTTTCGTCGCCGGTCCTCCGATCCCAAAAAACTCCCCACTCCGCGTGAACTCGAGTGCGACTCCAGTTCAACCTCAACCGAATACGTTTCTGTTGAGATCTGCGCGGTGCCAACTCTCGTGTTCGCACCAGCGTATTTCGACATCTACTACTTCCAACGTTCAGTCATGACTCCCACTCAAGATTCTGCGACCTCGGGCTCTTTGATGGTTAGGATAACTGCCACCGATGTGGAGAGAGACCCGCAGTTAGTTTTGCACAGTGCTCAGCCGGATTCGCGTGAGTTTACTCCTTTCTCTTTGGGTTTTTGTCCGGTACAAGCTGAATTGGGCACTCAGCACTGACACCTTTCGACGGTCGAGTGGGTGCAGTTATAGGGGATATGGGTTATGTAGTTACCTCTCCGAATACAGATCTAATCTACTCTCCTCACTTTGGCACATGTACGACTCGAATGCGCCGAGATTTTTACTTCGGGACTGACGATCCGCTTTACTTCCCTCAACCGTTCAACATGTCCATTGGACACCTTGCTCTAATCCCTGCTCCCTCCACCCACAGTTTGCACAATGAAGCACTGGCTTGGTACCGCCCGCGTCCGTCTGATTTCATCCCGCAAAGTAATATGGCTTGTACTGGCCTTGGGCTTCTCACTCCCGACCTCATATCACGCTTCGATACGAAAATGAATGCATTGATATCATCAGCCTTAGATCGTCCTACCCGGGTCAGAAACGACCATTATGTTCGTGAGGGTCGTGCGGCTCTGCAGCGACTGGTGGAACGTCTGCACGTGGTCTCGACCCACGACGAATGCCTTCTGCTTGTAGCCTGCCTCCAACGACAGTACCTGGAACTGTACGCTCGGATTGAGTGGCTTGATAAATATCTTCCTCGTATCCAGGCCCAGGAGAAGACTCATCCTGTCAACCTGGACCTGATGGGTGCTTTTGCCTACTCGCCGGACGATCTCCAGCGGTTGTTCTATGCTGGTATACCGGTGTGGTTTCTCCGTGAAGTCACACACCTCCCCTCCCTCCGTGTTGACAAGCTGGTTAGGCCGATTGCAGAGACTGCGAACCAAATGCTACCGATGCGTCATTCGGATCGAAACGTCGACCTAGCAGATGCCGTGCCACCTCACCGGTTGGTTTGGACTGGTGGGTGGACCCAAGGTGAACGATACGCCGCTATGGCTCGTTTCATCCGCACCCTTCATCAATATCCAGCGATGAGTACTTCCCAAGGTCCACTAGTCTCTCCTGCTATTGCTCTGGCCTCTTCGAGTTCTTCTAGTCCATCTCCCGCAGCTTCAAGTCCTTCCACTGTACAGCCGTTCATCGACGTGTTGGGCAACGGTCCTGTCATCATAAAATCCGACAAGAAAAAACCTTGTACGTTGTGTCTCGAGACAGCGTGAACATTTTCTGATATGTTACTTCTAGACAGTAAAACGCGCGCGAATAACTCAAAAGTTAACGTTGCTCGCAATAAATTTCTTCCTCTCGAGAGCCCGCTTAATCCAGCACCCGCGCAGGTGTGGTCGTCCGTCCTATCAGAACTCTCAGCGTTCCATGATTCTCGTGTGCCCGAAAAACTGGGATATTTCCTTCCACAGCCGGTTTCCCTTATTTCATCCGACAATGAACCCAGAAGAGCATACCTGATTTCAACGTGGGTCAAGTTGCGACCCATTTTCCTTTGGATTCTGGCCCACCCGGGTGAAACGTCACGCATCGCTTTAAAGGGATCCCAATGGCGGTCTATTCTAGACCTGGCTTCTGGTTTGGAGTACAAGGCAGGCACCCATACCTCCAAGACGCACAGCGAGATGGAGCATTTGCTACAGGAACTTGTCTCCAATCGTCGCCATGGTGTTATGCTTGACCTTCGTAACCTTCCAGCGAGTCCTGCATCTTGGCAAGGACAGCAGTTGTCTCTTAATAAGCAGCCACCCGTGCAAGTGACTCGCCAGATCCTTTGGGAACTGTACGAAGTCAGCTTCCGGTTGGAAATGATGGCTCTCGATCAAAAACTGCTTCCCCAGTCCAATTGGGGCATTCGTCAACTAGATTTATATTCTTGTTGGCATGAACTCCCTTTTGCAGCGGATCTGAATTCTGGTAATATCGGACTCGGTTCATCTTCTTTTGAGAAACGGCTTCCATTCGTTCAAGCTTTGCATGCCGTCGTCAGAGCCTGGCTCGGTCCTAAACCAGACTTGATATCGTTCCCCTTTCCTCAGCGACTCACCGACGGGAGTGTCACAAGCGCTCACTTTGAACATCAAGTCAACACGGTCGAAGAGGCGCTGGCTCGGTTTTACTTCCGCACTTTTTTCAATACTTTTGCTTGTCCGCCCACCATACCTCACCGACTTGAATGATTGTTCGTATGGCTGCAGTGTGTATATTACTGGTTAGTTGGCTCCCTCACAATCAAGCTCTCATGCTCATATGATTTTAGTTTTTGTTATTGCTTTTGTTGTAGCTGTCATGAACTCCCTCAAATCGCGATTTACTTATTTCCTTTTCTTTATCTTTCATTGTTTCTTACTGCGAATAGTCGCTCAAGCCCCTATTCGCGACTATTCGCAGATCGACGATCACTTACTATTACATTTCCCGTTCTACCGTGATCGCGACAGGTCCTATGCGGTCGCGATCACCTAGCGTGCGGTGGCCAATGGCTAAAGCACCTCTTTGACAGTTAGATCGATCGTACTCCTTACTTTATAGACTTACTTGCGACTCGCGGAATGTAGGTCTTGACAATTAGACTAGAGTACTCCTTGAGTATCTCGTAGGCGGGGCCATATGCCTCCTGATTGAACTAGCCTTGCGACTTGTCCCCGGTACTTGTCGGTTACGGATCTCTAGGTCGAGCCCTTGAGTTCCCTAAAGGCGTGTCTCACGGTGGGTGAACCACCTCTCGTTCCCATGGCTAACATGGACGAACTTATGCCATAGCCACCCCATGCATCAGTACCGGGTACTGGCGAGTGGCATACCAATTGCTCAGAGGCGTAAGGCGCGGGGATCCAGGCTCTTGACTCTTAGGATTTGGGAAGCAATTGGTGCCCTTACACAAGAAGGACACGAGTGTTATCCATTCTATTGCCGATCTCCAGTCCAAAGTCTTGTTGGATGCTTAAGAGTTCACAGTACCGGTATGTTCCTAGTGGGAGACCTCCGCGAGTACTAAATCCGATGCTGAACCACAGTCGTTTGGGTGTAGGAAACCTTGGAGCATGTCGGTATTGGGATTGTTGGCATTCTCCTTGTTGTCTTTGCTTCACACGCTGAACCAAGCGGTTACGATTCGCAACGGTGTTACGAGGCTAAAGTGCTCGAGAGGCTTGCGTGGATGATGGAGGGTTCTGCAGCCTGATGGTCCGGCTAACCGGGCCCGCCGTCTTGACGCAGTAGGCTCTCCGGGGATGCTTAGTTGTAGATCTGTAGAGGGTTGTTCGGGCTTCGTTCGGAGGCGGTAGTGAATTCAGTTGTGGCTTAATTGACGTCTTGAAGCATTCTGCTGAGGGTTATGAACCGCGAATGACTTCTTTTTGTCAATCTATCGAAGTAATAATACAGCAGGTAGTGTTCTTGATGATAAGGCTCTCATCATGTGACTGATAGCATCAGTTGTCTATGTGGAACTATACTTCGATCGGTGATTTATGGTGTGGAGACTACTCGCGACATTTACATGTGCTTAGGAATACCGTTGCATCTAAGTTCGATTTGGTCGACGTGGAACTATTGCGAGTCCTTCAATGACTTGACTTTCTTACCTTTGGTCGCAGTGTTGGGCGAGGAATTCCACCAACTATCGCTTTCCCATTGAATAGTTGGTCTATCCTATCTGTATTTACATCGAGCGCGACTAGCGTTGTACTTGTAAGTACCCAGGCTGGTACTGGTAGTTATTTATGGCGGTGTAGGCAACCCTATGGATATTTTTGGGTGCAATCGCAGTGCTTGTGCTGTTGTCAGCCAGAATACGCTCTGCTACAATTGTGGATGCTTCGGTCATCTGTCTCGGTTGTGCGGTTAACCTCGCGCCAATAGAGTTGATATGATTCTCCGTATGATCGAGGATATGCCCATGGACGATCAGTAGTTGCTGAGGGAGGTGGGTTTTTAAATCCGCGTAGGCTGAAGGATTCAACGTCTCCTTCGGCATTGGATAGGACTGGAATCGGTTGTCGGTAGGGGTTCACGAGTGAATGTGATTTTCTTGACTGCGAATCGCCGTATTAATATAGGAGTCTGTAGCGGAAGCACCTGTCGATTTTAAGTCGCATCCATGGTAGACAGCAGAATCGCCTCAGATGGGAGGTTGCGAAAGCTTCCAGCGTGCAAGGGAGTCAGCACTTCTGTTTCCCTGGATCTTGCGAGTCCACTTCTTCGGGTCTGTTGGTTCCTTACTAGTGTCAATCGACGTCGTGGGAGAGAACTAGTTGCAGCGCCTCATCCACTCCGAGTTGCTTATCGAGTTCGATGAATCACTCTCGGGGTGTATATGGCTCTTTAACTATTTTCTTCCCTTGGTCGGGTTTGATGCTGTTAAGGCACTTGTGGCTCCGAGTAAGTGGATCCTCGTTTGTTTTGGGGCATCGGTATGCTCGGACTTCCTTTGCACGCTGTTAGCTTTCGCAACCTTCCTTTTGCTGCGATTCTTGTTTCTATCGTTGATGCGATTGAAAATGGACAGGTGGTTCCTCTTCAGGTTGTTCTGTTGATACGGTGATTCGGGGTCAGTACAATCACTTTGATTGCGTACGCCTTCCGCGACTCGATTCCAGTTCCTATCCCATGCCGTTGGAGACGTTGAATCGTTCGTGCTACGCGGCTTTAAAAACCCTGGTCGTTCAGCAACTGCTTTATTTTCGATTGGCATATCTTCGATCATACGGCGGATCATATCGACTTTCTTGGCACGGGGTTCTGCGCAGACATCGGCGATAGATGCCCTCATCCTTGGCTACGATTGGTTAGCAGATCGTATTCTTTCTGTGGACTGGGGTACGAGGAGTGCTGATTGCGGTCAATCTCGATGGGTTTGCCTGCTCCGCGATACGTAGTGCCAGTGAGGCAGTCTGGGTCGTTGCGATTTGGGCCGCTAGTCGCGCTCGATGTAGATATCGCAGATGGTGTATCGCATTGTTGTATGGCTCAGATGCGATCGTTTGTGGTATTGGTGCAGATTAGTGCAACTATTGCGTGCGATGGTCGTGTCCATTGCAGGACTCGCATTTTGCTGCATCGAACGCGACTGCCGAAGTTAAGTCACAGCGGTCTTGCATCCCGTGTTGGTGTCGGAGGAGTAGCTCTCCAGATATCGTAAATGTGTTCGACGATGTGCAATGGGATAGTTCTGCTTGAGTCCGCATGATGTGGGCCTTGTCATGCGATTGACCACTGATCCTCTTTATATTCTTCGAACGGTTCAAAAGTAAGTCATTCGCGGTTCGTTTCCTTTGGTCGATTGACTTGCAATAGGATCTTTGAGCGAGTTCTTCTTGGTTACCGCCTCCGAACGCGGTGCGTATATCGTTCTTCGAGATCTGCCTAAGTCGCCGGATCTCCGTTTTTCTTTGTCAATACTTAAAGACGGGTCTGGTTAGCCGACCATTTCAGGCTTGCGGAACCTTGAACGTCATGACCATGCAAGGGTCTCGATGACTTTCGCTTCGTCTCGTTTCCGACGTTTTGTTCGAACTTTGTTCCGCGAAGTATAGGTAAAGTTGACTGAAGAATGACTCTACGTTCGTTGGGTTTCCCGTCGATATTCGCCTTTGGTTTGGCGTCGGATTTAGTATTCGGCTTTTGTTCCGACCGAATCTCGTGTTTGTGTTGAATCTCTTGTGATGTTCTTTGGTCTGGAGATCGGTAACTCTCCTGGATAACACTGTGTTTTTCTTGATGTATGGTGCGCGAGATTGCTTCGGGGATCTTAAGATTCAAGAGCCTGTCGTGTTTTGGTTTATGTGGGCGATATTGGTACCACTCGGCCGTACCCGGTACTGGTTGTTGGGGTGGCTGTGGTATAGGTTCGTCCATGTTAGCCATGGGATCGATAGGTGGTTCATCCATCTGAGTCTGGTCTTTAGGGAACTCAAGGGTTCGACCTAGAGATGCGTAATCGCAAATAGGGGACTAGTCGTAAGGCTAGTAGTGAGGAGAATTGTTGACGAGTTACTCAAGGGGTACTCTAGTCTAATGTCAAGACCTAGATTCCGCGAGTCGTGAGTAAGTCGTCAACGAGAAAGATTTGAGAATCGCGAGAATAAGTCCCTGGGCTATTAACCAGACTAGAGTAAGGAATCTACAATATACGCTACTGTTTATATACTATAAAGTAAGGAGTATGATCGATCTAACTGTCAAAGAGGTGCTTTAGCCATTGGCCACCGCACGATAGGTGATCGCGACCGCATAGGACCTGTCGCGATCACGGTAGAACGGGAAATGTAATAGTAAGTGATCGATGATCTGCGAATAGTCGCGAATAGGGGTTTGAGCAACTATTCGCAGTAAGAAACAATGAAAGATAAAGAAAAGGAAATAAGTAAATCGCGATTTGAGGGAGTTCATGACACTATAGTTGAATTGCATAAATGATATAATTACCGTGTGACAGTAGTCACAAAATAAATTTATTGTAAATTCATCATGGATTTTTGAGAATTTATGAAAATTTTATAGTAACATTCTAACATAAAATTTTGATAAATTCTGATATTTCGACATAAATTCTCAGAAATCCATGATCATTTTACATCAAATTTATTGTGTGATTTACTGTCACACAGTAATCATATCATATATGCAATCAGACTATAGACAACTTACACAACAATCTTGAGCTTCATAAGTTTAATGTAATTTAAGAATTTTTTTGGTTGAGTTGGCATGGCATACAAAGGTCATAGTTTCAACATAATCCAGCAGTTTTATGGAATTTTGCATCCTGTGTCACATTTTCTGTTTCTGGAAGTATCTTCAAAAATCATTTCCTGTCCATGTATTCAACATTGCAAAAATTGTGGCACCATTCATTTTCAACAAAGATACTTGTTATTTATGTTGCAGGGGCCTTTATGTAGGTACCAGTCAGTAAAGTAAATGTCATTTATAGGTCTCTTTCTGGAAGTCATTATATAGCACTGTGCAAAGAGATCATTGTTTTTTTGAGGTACCAGGAGGGAGACATGGTTCTACCATGAGAACCAATAAAGTATAGCTCATGCATTTAATTCCATCACATTCAGAGATGCAAATGACATAGGAATTGACTTCAGCATTATCTGATTTCCTTCAGGAATCTATATCCTGTGAGTCTTTCTTTTTTTGAGGTAGTAGGAGAGAGACCTCCTTCTACTATGAGAATCAAAAATACACAGCCTATCCATTCAATCAAATTGTATTAAGGCACCCAAATAATATATGAGTTAGCCCAATCCCCATCAATTTTCTTCAGCAATCCATGTCTTGTGAGCATTTTCTTTCTTTGAGGTACCAGGAGGGAGACATGGTTCTACCATATGAACCAATAAAGTGTAGCTCATATCATATTGAGGGACCACAGTACTTGAGTATTGGAACAGTGTCCCAGGTTGAGTAGCAGTGTCCTGTCCTCGATGTAACATTTTTTTTGAGGGGGATTTCACAACAACACCACATCACTGCTCAGCCTGGAACACTGTTCCAATACCTAATTACACCTGACAGCATTTCTTGAATAAGTGAAACCAAGTATACTAACATCATATGCACTTGTATTTTGACTGCAATAGAAGAACTGCTCAAAAAAGAAATACATGTATCACTGAATG
Organism: Dendrothele bispora CBS 962.96; assembly: GCA_004369135.1. Taxonomy (NCBI): domain Eukaryota; kingdom Fungi; phylum Basidiomycota; class Agaricomycetes; order Agaricales; genus Dendrothele; species Dendrothele bispora. Next base: position 97,251 of record ML179058.1, on the reverse strand, counting down.
TAGCATGTACAATATCCGGTTTCATATTCCCTGCATCTATTTACCAATGACTCCCAAAGAGCCTATAAGAAGGCAATATTTGCATATTGCAAATTAGTTGTCTGTTGCTTATTGATTTCATACACACCAAATTCACAGGTTGGTCTATCTACTTATTATCAGGCCTCATGTATACTTAAAAACAGGTCAAATAATTTATACATAGGTACTATGAATGTACAAGGATAAAATTTTTAACAGATTGAAATTGAGCTAGAGAAAATATAAAAAATTAAAATGCATCAAAAAAGGATTGAACCCTCGACTGTCATGCATGTCACACATTGTCACAGTCATGGCATGGGTGAGTCATGTGCCAAGTGACCATGAGGTCAGACATGAGGCCAAAAACTCAGGTACCGATACAGGTGCCCAACCAACTGCGTTTATGACAGTTGCATGTCGACTGCCCTGGTGATTGCTCCCGGTGTTAGATATCGAACTGTTGCCAAACAAAGTACAAATGACTGGGGGGGGGGGCCGACACGCGGCGAATAACAAACCGTGGCCGTTTCAACCTCAAAACGTATGCACACGTGATCGAACAAAGTTAAAACCACAACGAACTCACGTGAACTAAAAACATACCAACATACTAACATGTCCGTCAACCGTAACCCCACCGTTGAAGATGAACGCACACGAAATCGTAACCCTCCTCTCTACATAGAAAGTCCTTGCCCCGTTAGTGATACCAAACATGAAGCGGAACAATCGCGAGCTGAATTCCTTCCCGATCACATTTTGCATCCCAATCATAGCCAACCGAAAGACGGAGAAAGTGACGAAGGTCAATTGAAAAACGGTATAGATAAAGGACGCTGAAACTTAAAAGAAACCCCCTACTAACAGCCAAAACTAAACCTACCTTTGCAGCACACGACAATGAGAACAACTCGTCAAAGTGAGTATAAATTAATGATCCGACACGTACTGAACCCAGCCACACAGAATCAATGTCGACGAATGGGTGCGAAGCGTCAGCGCCAACGGCTACTCAAGCGAGCATAACACAACCAAAAAAGGTACGTATCTCCTTGCATAGAAATACACGTTATTCATTAGACATCAGCAACGATAGAACCCGTCTTTCAAAACCACGCCCCTGCTTACCCCGTCGAAGTCACTCGGGTTCAGTACGACAAGCTACTCAACCGCTATCGAAAAGTCAAAAGCAACTGCAACGACCTGCACGTCAGTCTCGATCACGCTAAAGTAGCCTCGGAGGCCGGCTGGACGAAATTTTGGCGAGCAGACGCGGAATGTCGAGAACTTCGAAAAGTCGTGAACAAATCTCAGAAGGAATTGGACGAGGCTAGGAAAGCTATTGAGGAATCTGCGAAGGAACTGGAAGAGGTTAGAGAGGAGCTCGATGGTGCGCTGTCTGTGAGGGAACAGGCCGTATTCGATGCAAGGTTCTGGCAGCGAAAATGGGCCGAAATGGGGGGCGCATTCGACGTCGCCGACCTTTATGATGACTTTCCCTGAGGAGGCAGTATCTAATGTCCCGTTGCAATTACATTTACTGACATATTCGAACTGATGTATCCAACTGCGAATACTCGCATGAACACAGCAAAATAGCTACCACTGTACTCCCACCGAATTACTATTGTATGGAAATGAATTGGAAAAGATACTATGCCAAAAACCAGAGAATCAGCCAACGATCACGGGGAAGAATTACACACACATCGGGTTACACATCCATATTTCCAGAGAAACGGGTAACGCACTCTTTGACTGGGTTAAGACCTACCCAGAAACAGCGGAAATCACATACAATTTGAATACCAGCCCAATCCAAAGATTTGATGTCGGCTGTGGAAACTCAAAGTTATCCGAAGAAGACCTCCTTGTACCCAACCGAATGTCAAAGAGGCTTCTGGAAAAATAAAGTCAACCGAAGAACACCACTTCACGAGCTCGTCCCCTCGAGATGCTGAACTTGTATTGTATTAGAAATGAGACGATGGCTACAAGAACATCACAATATGACTGCTCACTACATTTTGTTACCAAAACTCAAATCAGGACTCCAACGTACCACACCGACACGGATGGTCTTCTATATACCTGACCTTCAGTTTCAGGAAGATCATTCAATACTTAGAAACAATCTAGGAAGTTAAACAGTTCGGCGAAGCACATCACTACAGATATAATAACTACCATATACAAACTAGACAAAAAACGTAGTCATAGAATTACACCGGTCGCTTTGCTGTACCAAGATAGTGACCTCCGAGCCTCCCCAAGGGTTTCTTGTTCTAAATTGAGCAATCTCTGGTTCTCGTCACGGACGTGTTGTGGCGCATGCTTCTGGAATTGGGAACGTTGCATATCCCCGATAATACGAAGCCCTTGAGGTTCTTCTACACCACACTTGATACGTGACAAAGCAACGTACAGTGAAGCTGTTGTTGTACAGCTCGACAAGTGAAGATATGCCGCTTTCAAGGAACAACTCTGCGAATTGTGTACGGTAAAAGCGAAACCCCCGATAATGGGAAGTTGATGACGTCTGCCATTCACGAGCTCTTTCCTGTCGGACCTAGTGAAACGCAAGCTCACCGATTTAGCTGACAAAGTAACGACATTCCGGTCACCAACTGTCGAATCCGGGTTGCAGTAGTTCGGGAGTCGAACGTCGGCTGTAACAGCAAACCTCCGTCCGTTCACCGTCCAGTACTTAACACCCACCAATGTACCTCTCGAACCATTGCTGACGTTCAGTTCTACCGCGACGTTTTCAACAATTATGACAGGCATGCCTATCACCAATGCCAACCTCCCAGACAGATCTTGAGCATCGGCCTTTACTTCCGCATCCCACGCATCCTCTGCACACCTCCCGCCTAGTACCAACCACTTTCCATTCACCTTTATCGAGTCCTCTGCATAATATATATGTTGGGGTTGATTAGTTGCGCGAGCGTAGGCTTTCGTCATCTCCCAGTTATGCGCGTTGCGAACTGCATTTGTATACGTTATCAAGGGTGCTGCATCTTTTGGGCTGTCAACCCATCGTAGGATTTCATCTCTGTCGACGCGCGACACATGGAAACGCAACAACCAGTCGAAATCGTTGTCGACCCCTTCTACGGTACAGACGCCCCACCGAAGTCTACACAACAGTTGGGCAAACCTACTATTCCCTTGACGCCGAATTTCAGTCAGCATTACGCAATTCCGAACTGAACGGAAAGTTTTAAAGCCATTCATAGCGTCTGAAACACTGCCCTTCGATGCGTTGAGACTGGACGTCCCCGAAACAAGAGCAGCAAACTCGTGATCGTATAGAGCTTTGGACATCGGATTCGCTAGTTGGAATTGGTCGCCAGATAGAATAAGGTCCAGGTTCGCGAAAGGGTCGTCAGTACCAGGGAGGGCTGCCATCACGTGCTTAGAGACCGCTTGAAAATCGTTGCACCCTAAGAAGTAAAACTCGTCTATGATCAAAGTCCGGACACCCTCTAACCGCTTCCTCACTTGCTCCAAAATGCCCTTCCGTTTGTGAATGAGGTCGTCGTACCTCGTCCTCAAAGCGAGGAAGGAAGCAGTAGTGGAAGCACCGATGTTACTCGCAGCGATTCCAGTTGGTGCCGTGAAAGCGAGTTCGTATCCAATTTTGTTAGCCTCGTAAAACATTCGGAGCGCGTTGTAAATGTGTGACTTCCCAGTCCCGCCAGGTCCACCAATGATTATCCGAAAGGGCACACCGTCAGGCCTGAACATTCTATGGGATACACACAGAAGAAAGGCTAGTTCCTGCTTCTCATTCAACGTAAATTTTTCGATGATCGTCAAGGCTAACTGCTGCCATGGAAGGAGAGTGTCCCAGGTCACGTCAGACCCGTTTACGTTGCGCAATCTTTCGCGAGCCCTGATGGTTTCTTCTTCAAGTGTCGTTTGACGCGGAAGCAACGACCGTTGGGTTTGACGAAGTGCATTGCCAACACCAAGGCTTTGGGTCTGCACAACCATATGTTCTGTAGAGCACGTGAAGTCAGTCGGCAAGATATTTACACACAAAGCCATCCACATACGAAGTTTTTGATTAGCCTTAACAGATCTCTGGTGGCTCAAGAAAGACTGCGCGTTACTTGTTCGGCGTGCCCCCGCTCGGGCATCGACTTCCTCAACAAACGAGCTATCCCATTCCGATAAGTCCCACTTCTCGGTCGGAAGATCAAACATCCCAATCGCTGTGAGTATAGCAACCGTGGCATGAACTTCTCTCTGTTTGGAAACGGAAAGTCTCTCTGCAAACTCTCCATCTTCCAAATTTGGACCCGCTTCAGTCATCGCCTCCTCGTCGTTTCCTTGCCAATAAGAGTCAAATGGCATTTCAGGCGGGTTAGAATTCCCCCCAAGGGCACTATCTCTCGGGAGGTCGACACGTCGTTTCGCTTGTCGAATGTGATAGTAGTTGTCGGCAGCCTTCCGACACTCATGGTGTTCCTCAAAGTGGTCCATCAAGCACAACGTCCTCCTCCCTGCTTGCTGTTTGAAGTTGTCGAAGGTTTCTGCCCAAGATGCAGTCCGCAGCTTCAGAGGTTCAGAGGTACTTCTTCTCCAAGGAGAGAATAGTGTCAACATTGCAATCCTGTAGGAGTCGACATCTTCACGCTTTGGTATACCGATTCCAATGAAGACCGGGACGCAAGGCTTCCTCCTTTTACGCATGAAGTGGGAAGAGTGCTGAGGGTGGCCCGGTTGAAATGCCAAGCGAGGGGAACCTGAGCAAATCTCAGCCCTGGAGGAGCAACGGAAAGTTGAAAGATACATACCGTCATCATCATCTGGGATATCAGTTTCCTCAAGTTCTTCATTAGCAGAAGAGCGTTTGTTCGGTACCTTTTCATAACTCTCCAGTAATTCCCATAAGCAGATGCTTTCTAGGTCCGACGGTCTAAATAGCATATCATATGTGCCTGCTGGTAGAGGAAGAGGCTCGTTCCTGTTGTCGAAAAACACAAACTCGTCTGGATCCGCAAGGACTTCCGGGGAATCCTCGTCATTCGGAACCGAGCCGCTGGACATTATGTTAAATACAAGAATCATGCACATGCATAAGTCACCACATACCCAGAAGGCTCATTAGAACCATTCTCGTTGGCATCGGCGGACGCGTTGGGATCCACGCTGGCGAAACGTTAACGGTCAAGACTGAATCACACGCTGGTAGCATTGTGCCAACATACCTTTGACTTGACGTATTGTCTTTCCTATACAGGTGAAAGACATCTGGGTCCAGCCAATTGAGAATCTTCGTCCAGTAACAGTTGACAAACTTTGCATTCGTGTAATGGTTTGGCTTGCCCAGCAGCGCTGAGGCCACTTGTTGCGCCGAAAGCTCCCTCCGAATATTGGCCTGCGTCAAAGTTCTTCGCAAAAAAGCCACGCGCTGTTTCTCATCCATCGTAGTGGGCTTGCCGATGGCTTGCAGACTGGCAGCTAAAGCGCTGGCCATGATGGCCGAATCCAACGAGTTTTTTGCAGTGTAGCTAGCAACGTAAATGCTCAAAGCCATTCCAAAAGCACCAGAGCCTATGAACTTCCCATCTGTGTTGCAAGCAAACCGTCCCGTTATTGATGGGACGTAGCCAACGATACGTCCATTTGGCCGTTTAAGATGGATCTTCCCGTCCTCATCCATAAAAGTGGTCTCGATTACATCTTGCGGGTACATAAAACGGCAGTGGTCGTCCTGTTGCTCCTCGGTGAAACTCTGTATCCCGCCAGAAACTTTCTTGAAGCAAGTGTTGTTGTGAACGTGCAATTGCCCGGACGCGTCTAACACTCCCCTCAGATAACGAGGCCATAACGTGTCGAAGTCAGAACGTGACGGGTGAGGAGGCCGACCCATGATGTGTCGCTTCACATGCTCACGAGAACCTTCTGTAGGTGTGGTGCCTTCTGGGAAGTCGTGCGAGAATAGATTCCAGCTCTAGCTGCTAGAAAAATATATACAAAAAGGACAGTTGGCCATAATTTTGCATATATTATTGAGGTGAACTTGCCTGCACAGCTTTTTTTATAAAAAATGGGAAACTTCCCTCTTCTAGTCATGTGACAGCTTTTTATATAAAAAATGGGAAATTTCACCCTACTAGACATGTGACCTATGTAGGGCAGTGGGCAGGCTTGCTTTGGGCGCATTTGGGTGCATTTGGAATTTCCTTTTTAGGAAACAATGACATAATGACCACAAAAAGCAGATTTTAATTGCCTATTTTGGCAGGCCAGAGAGGGGGTTGTTTGCTGCATAGGATGGCCTTTTCCCACACTTCAGATAAGTGATTGTGGGTGCATTTGGGATTTCCTTTTTGGGAAACAATGGCATAATGATCACAAAAAAAGCAGATTTTATTGCCTATTTTGGCAGGCAATAAGAGGGGGTTGTTTTGTGCAGGGGGTGGGATTTTCCCACACTTCAGGTCAGTAGTTGTGGGCGCATTTGGGATTTCCTTTTTAGGAAATAATCACATAAATAAGCAGATTTAAGCACATTTCCGCTGTTTATTGTGGCAGGCATTGAAAGGGGCTGTTTGATAAATAGGGGCAGGATTTTCCCACGCTTCCGGAAACCACTGGCAGATGCCCTATCAAATGGAGACTCTGAATATAATTACCAAACTAGAATAGAGACTGTGGCTGAAGAGAAAAATGCAAAAAACATTTTTGGAGCCAGCGATGAAAAGTATAAAAATGAGGTAAGGATGTTTATAGGGGTAAATTGGGTCCAGGAATCCAAATTTTCAAACAGAATTTCCATATTCTTATCAGTTTTCAAGATATTCACTGATGTATGTATAAGCATAAAATATGCAGACACACTCTCAGGAACCAGCTTGTAACTTGGTTCAGCCAATTATCTTTTCAGATATTGAATATAACTTTGGTAGATTATTTACCTTTTCTTTTCAGACACTGCATATAACAGACTATTCTTATTATACTTTCCCTCTGAGATTTCTTGTATCTAACAGAAGTATAACATGTGAAAGTAAATAATTCACATGCATACACACTATCTGGTTGGTTAAAAGTGGCCTGTATGTACATATAGTCTCAGAGACATGAGACGTTCCATCCATATATGTTTTTCATAAACTTCAGCCAAATGAAAACTAACATGATCCAGTTCCTATATACTCAGCATTTCATAAAAGTTGTATTTCAACAATAATGAACATAGTCATTCGGTCTTGGTGTTTTATCAAATATAATAAACAAAATACATGACTGCCAATAGACTGTTTTTTGAACCTGGTAATATACTTTTCATATATGCTTTGTATATGCTGTGGAGTGATATGGGTATTTAGGTGATCAAAAGCCACTAAAGTATTCCAGAACAAAAGTAACTGTAGTATACATCTTAAACATTCATTGAAGCAGTGAAGATATTGAAAATTTAAAATCCAACAAAAGTAACAGTAGTATCTCTTTTATCAGATAAAAAGCCGTAGGTTACAGGTGATCTCTAAACCATGTTAGTTTCCCTATTTTGTGATTTTACAACTATAAGAACAGTATAATTACAGATGTAGCAAGGCTGAACCAAGTTACAAGCTGGTTGGGCCTGAGAGTGTATCTGCATATTTTATGCTTATACATACATCAGTGAATATCTCAAGAACTGATAAGAATATGAAAATTCTGTTTGAAAATTTGGATTCCTGGACCCAATTTACCCCTATAAACACCCTTACCTCATTTTTATACTTTTCATCGCTGGCTCCAAAAATGTTTTTTGCATTTTTCTCTTCAGCCACAGTCTCTATTCTAGTTTGGTAATTATATTCAGAGTCTCCATTTGATAGGGCATCTGCCAGTGGTTTCCGGAAGCGTGGGAAAATCCTGCCCCTATTTATCAAACAGCCCCTTTCAATGCCTGCCACAATAAACAGCGGAAATGTGCTTAAATCTGCTTATTTATGTGATTATTTCCTAAAAAGGAAATCCCAAATGCGCCCACAACTACTGACCTGAAGTGTGGGAAAATCCCACCCCCTGCACAAAACAACCCCCTCTTATTGCCTGCCAAAATAGGCAATAAAATCTGCTTTTTTTGTGATCATTATGCCATTGTTTCCCAAAAAGGAAATCCCAAATGCACCCACAATCACTTATCTGAAGTGTGGGAAAAGGCCATCCTATGCAGCAAACAACCCCCTCTCTGGCCTGCCAAAATAGGCAATTAAAATCTGCTTTTTGTGGTCATTATGTCATTGTTTCCTAAAAAGGAAATTCCAAATGCACCCAAATGCGCCCAAAGCAAGCCTGCCCACTGCCCTACATAGGTCACATGTCTAGTAGGGTGAAATTTCCCATTTTTTATATAAAAAGCTGTCACATGACTAGAAGAGGGAAGTTTCCCATTTTTTATAAAAAAAGCTGTGCAGGCAAGTTCACCTCAATAATATATGCAAAATTATGGCCAACTGTCCTTATTAATATAAAATACTGGCCTCTACAGGTGTAGATTCTCCAACCAACGAAATAACCTAGCTTGGAAACCTGGATCGCTCTGGCATGACTCGACAATCCTTCTCGGTGACAAAGCACCCTCCAACCAGATGATGAGATGTATGTGAAGGGATCCCCGTGCCTGCGATTCGACCACCCCGTAGTAAAACTTCACCCGACCGAAAACACCTCTTTTGTCGGAACGGTTCACACCCAAAAACTTCCCGATTAGCTCGTCTACCATAAGGTGAAAGAACTGTGCACCAGCGACCGGATTTTCCGCTAGAGTGTGCAAACGGTCCATTGACGAAAACCTTGAGTCAGGATTGTCGAATAGGGCATCAACGTTGATGTCCTTCCCTGCAAACATGGAAGTGATTGGATTATGGCCGTCGGCAGGATTCAGAGTGAAGAACAGGGAGGGAGTGCCTGCTGTCCTCGTAAGTGCTCGAATTTGTTCCCGCATCATGGCCACATTACCGACAGAGCCCTCCATGTGGTCGTCAACGTATTGAACGTTCCGCATGAGCTTCATGATTGATTCCTCTTTTCTATCTCTCGGTTTTACAGGCGACATATCCTTTCGATTCTTTTTTTCCACTAGGTGGTCCCGAAACCTAACTAGCGCGTCGTCATCGATTTCATCCATCGCTTGGGACGCCTGGGGCCACCAAGACCGCTGCACAGCTAAACGAGTTCGGCTTGTCGTACGACGAATCAGGAGGATGTTATGAACAACAAACATGAACGAGAGATGCGTCTGGAAACGCCTATCACTGAGCTGCAATACATTGCGAACGTGGAGATAAAGAGGGATCGGCCGGAAACCAGGAGAATTCCGTATGTGATCCTCAAAGAAACCGACACCGTAAGGGAAAAGGGTCGGCCACAACCATGCGTATACGTGAGGTTTCTCCCGGGGATTGATGGTCTCGTAAGAAGAAGAAGTCTTCAGGAACGGGTGGTTGTCCATTTTTATACGTCGTAGTGCATCGATCTTTCGAGTGTGGTAATCCCTGGTCGCATTGTTCACGTCAAACGTCGCTAAAACAAGGTCAATAAGGGAAAGAGAGGATCAACTGATCAGTGCTTACCATTGGCAAGAACAGGTATGTCACTAGATTCTTCATAGCCAGATGAAGGCTGGTCGGTAACGCCGTGATCCGTATAAGATCCGGCCTGCTCTAGGATAGTGTCATCAGGCCTCTGAAAGTGCACGGGCACAGATGGTCTATTATCGGCACTGCCACTCTCTGGATAACCGCCCAATGCATCCATGTCTATCTCGATGTCATAATAGTACCGGTTGTTAGCCTTCAACCACAAAAGCGCCTCCAGGATCTTCTGTCTTCAAACAAGGAATGGCGTGCCTTCAAAAGCTTCAGCAGAAACGCTGTTGTCGTTTGACACGAAGACAACTGCGATTTCATCGTATAACGAGTCGAAAGGCCTGGGCAGCTTGGACGCGATGTTACGAATCTCGTGCGGGTGGAAACAGACATTGGATGCCGTACCACGCTGCGGAGGAGCCCTCGGTTTCTCGTTCTTTTGCTTAGTCTTCTCCCCCATTGCATTCCTTTTGTACTCGTTGAATTTCCCCCAACATCTTGTTGCATGCGCTCTAGCGATCACAAGTTCCTCTGTGAACGACAAACACGCTAACTCCAGGGGTACGTCCCCAAGCCAACACCCGTTTGCCCAACTCATCAAAGGCAAGGAGTTGAACTTGTTTTTCGATACGTGACGCCAACAGGAACGACAGACATGATATTCCGAACCGAAGACACAGTGTGACTGCAGAATGGCAAGGCCATGCATGAGCCTCAGGCTTTCAGTCTGTTGGAGTAATAAGGAAATATCCAAGTCTGCCTCAGCTACTTTGTGGGTATGTATGAGTAATTCATTATGGTCGCAGAATGAACACGGCGTCCGTCGCAAAGCAGTGGCAGTGGTTGCGTCCAGGCTTTCCGCAAGTATCTAGAACGGGTCAGCCAGGGAAAAGAAGCACGAAGTACTAAAACCCACCTTTTTCCATAAATGTGACTCTAACGGCTGTGGCCAGTTGTGCTCCCACCACTCAATGTCCACTTCGTCGAAGTTTCCGTTATCAGGCGCATTACAATGGGGGAGCAAATCGGCCGAGACGGCGTCCTCATAACGGATCATACAGGTGGAAGTACACCTGTGCTGAAGCAAGGCAGCAGACAACAGCGCATCGTTGGTTGCTGTGTCTAGTTCCGCGGGAAGACCATGTTCTTGCAAGCATCCCAGCCTTTGCATCGTTGACGCTGCCACAAGTCGATGATATACAAACCAGCGGAGGATTAGAACTTTACGATCGTCTTCGGTTATTTCAACGTAGCCTGGAACACATCATTATCAATGGCCCAAGAAGTTGATGGATTACTCACGAATACGATGTCCCTCGACGTTGGACTCTGAGATGCCTGCGTGGTCGTTCATGGGGACTGTTGGAAGAACGGATTTGAGGATCGAACTCAACATGAAACAACAATTCCTTACCAGTTGTAGTGTCCGATTCCTGGGAACGGGGCTGATTTTCCAAGGGCCCTTGGACGCTAGTCGATGGGACTGATACCGAAACACAGTCAACTAAAGCCAAAGTTGAACCAGGGGTCAACGTACCAGGAACCTGGAACCTCTCGTAGTGTTCACGTCGAACCTTGCATTTCCAGTCACACCCGTGGCCACGCAACTCCTCTAACATTTCCGCTCTTGCCTTTCTTTTAATGCCATGGTCTACTGCAAAACTCGCCAGTTCCCTAAACGTAGTACCTGTCCGACCTATAAATTCACGGAATATCGACACTTTGTCTGTTACAGATAACGAGTCAACGTAAAGACTATCGGCTGTATGCCGGGTCCACGATCAGTAATTTCGCCCCAAGTAGACAATGAACATTTACCTTGTAACCGTCTTCGTTTCCCTCCATGCGCGGTAGTGTCTTGTCGAACTCTCTTCGACATTGTGTTAGGACAGGCAGCGAAGGGGATTCAACATAACATTAACAAGTACCTCAATTCTCGATCATCGCGAATACTTCCATAGAACAAGACAGACGGAACCAACGTCGAACAGGACCGACTCCACCACCAACGAGTACTCCGCAAGCAACGGGTGTCATTCAGAAACTGATCCAAGCAGCGGGTGTCGAGAGCAGTAAGAGGGGCACGATCCACAAGCGAAACCTACGTTCAACCCGATGATTTTGTATTGGTGCTATTGAGACGGGTTGATATGAGTCGTGATCGAAGAGCTCTGAGATGGGTAAACGGGTGTCTTGATCAAGGAAACGGGAGTCGGAGCCTTCAGGGTACTGCGAGCGCTCAGCGGTGTACAGATGAATACGGCAGACAAGGCAACCAGTGAGACTGATACGGGTGCAGTTGGATCGAAAGTATCAATGGGATAGGGAACAGGTGATAATCGCATCCAATGTCGAACAGGAGGATTCACACAGGGCGGACTGGAACAAGATCGTTGACGTGGCTAGGACTCGAAGGTAGGAATTCAATGTGGGGAAACAGAACGAGAAAGAAGGCCCATTAGCGACCATTACAAGGAGTGAATCGGACAGGGTAGATTATACGATGGGGACTTGGGAGGTGACTGCCCGAGAACCAGCCCTTGTAAAAAGAACGTTCATGTATTCGGAACAAACGTGATTAGCCCGGTAATGGCATTATGAGCTTGCACTAACACAAGAAACGAAGGCAAGCGTGAAGACAAATTACACTATAGAACCCATTTTCATACATTACCACGAATCCGGCAAAACCAAAGGCGATACCACGTAGATTGAGAATGGACCATCGGTATACAAGGAGCATTACAAGAAACAGAGGGAAGTAGAGTAACACACAAGAGAGCGGACGCAGGAATGCAACGTAAACCAAGTCATCACGTGTACCGGTTACAACATCAGATCTAATGGGATAGTAAACATCGCAGAGTGGTCACCGGGTGTGTCGTGGAGAGTGTACCAAGGCACACCAGCCTTTACTATATCAATGTTGTGCGCTACAAGCATTGGGAACTACGGAAAATCAGTCAGCCTGAGGGTCGACGAACGGGTGGACGAAGGGACCTCACCACTTCTTTCTGAAATCCCTGCTCATACACAACGTGAAACGACACCTCTATAGCCGCACCGATAGTCAAACCCTTCCTCTCGTTGTTCCAGTGGTCGTAGAACCTGGCGGTTGGTATGTCATCATCCATTCCAAGCTCGTCATATCTCGTTGGGGGATCAAAGTCTGCCTTGGGCGCAGGTGGGATGACAATATCTTCCGCACAATTTATGCCCGTCAAAGAGGGAGTGAAAGTAACCAACATGAACTTATCACCGCATTTATTCACCACGCAAGGCCCGGCTTGCGACTTGGTTGCGACCTACATCCAATGGGTCAAACTGCAGAACAGAACACACTGAGTATACAACGTACCGTTCCTTGCAAGATCTGGATACATTCATCAAACAAGGGCTGATGGTCGGGGTCGGGTACGACCTCAAGGGTATAAGTCTTGTATACAGCGCTTTGTCCACCTGGAACAGCGTATTGCGGCTTAAAAGATGTTATCAACCGGTCCTTGCAAACAAATAAAATATTAGACTCACTTGTTCAACGGTGTCGCCATACGACCACATGTTACGCACGATGCAGGACAAGGTAAACTGAGGCATGTTTTTGAAAGTACGAATACTATTCGTATGCTATATATAATTATGGAATAATACAGGCGAAGAGGAGTAAGGAGTTCGTGGTGTAACATGGGATAACGGACTAAATAAGGAGTAAGGAGCGATACGGCGAAACATGGTTTATCGGACTGAGTAAGGGGCAAGGAGCGTTACGGCGAGACACGATTCAACGGTCTGAATGATCGCAACCGGGAACATTACAAAGTAGACCCTTTCTCCACAACCAATCGGCTCCCCATGGAATACCTGGACTTGCATCCCCCGCCAGCGTCGACCAAGGAAAAGACCCCATACCATGACATCCAGACAACTTCCTCCATCTCAGAGCACACTCTCCAACTGGGGACAAGTCTCTCTCTTCTGTAACGTTACGGCAATTGAATGTTTTAGAGAGTGCAGTTAGAAACCAATCAGGGGGGTACTCGTCGTTGAAGGCAGAGTCGATAAAACGGTCCCTAATATCCCCAGGATACAGTGTAAAGCATAACCCGTATGAGATACCGCACGCTAGTGTTGTCACTCGTTCGGAGAGCAACATCGGCAATGCACTAGGTGAGTTGGATTCCCTTAAAGAAACCACAACCTACATTCGTGATAGTCAAAAACGATTTCATAATGTAGAAAAGAAATTGCGCACCCTGTTAGGCAAAAAGAAGACAGACCGGACTTTGTCAATTCTGACAGCGTCATAATACTCGTTCTGTACCCAGTGATGATAGGACCGAACATTAGCCATTCTACCAAAGAGTTTTACCCATTCACCTCTGGTGCCAGCAGGGGTCGCAATCCGCACTTCCTTGGGCATGATAGGACAGCCGGGCAGCAGCACCGTCAATGCCGCTTCTCCATGGATAATACCTGATGTTTTCTTAAGCACATGTTTGATGTCGGGGATCGTTACGCCGTTCAACGCCAGTCTACCGATGACACGGTTGACGCGGTTGTCAATAGTAGACTTCACGGCTCTATAGTGATTGCGAGAAGTCAACGCAAAGGACGCCAGCGACCTGACATCGCAGTGGATCAGAACCAAGGTTAATATCTCCGTCGGAAGTATACCACAATAGAGGCAGTGGCATGAGGTATTTGGTGGAGGGATTGCGGTAAATGGACGGATTGGTGAAGGGGAACCCTCTAGGAAGCGACGGTCATTTCGTAACCAGCGATGTTGATCTATTTCTTCGAGATCATCCCTGTCAATCCTCCGGAGCCTGTACGCACGACATCGATGAGACGGAAAGTAGACAATGGCACGCAAGTTATGGTCAGCACTTACCCTGTCAGCAAATCAACAACCATCACAGCGTCACTCTCCCTAGCGTCAACCAAGATATCTGAAAACTCCCCAAACCCGTCATGGCATACTACTATCGCTATGCCTTTTCCCAAGTTGACGGAAGATTGCCAGTGATAAGTCGGACCACGTAATACGAAGGTGTATGGTCGGTTGAGTAACGTATCCCGATCGGGGAGAGTGTGAGTAACGAACAGGTGGCGTTGAATATAACCAGGACGAAGGCCAATCAACGGAGGCGGCGGCAGATAAGAGTCAAGTAAAAGGTCGTCAATTGTGCAAGCATGTTGGTACGACTGAGAAAACGGTACAGTACAAAGCCACGTCCAGTCATTCAAGAGGTCGACCGCGATACACGTGAGCTGCGTTTTAGTAGACATGGGCCCGAAGTTTACACCCCAAAGTACCGTTAAATACATCAGTAAAGTATTGGATCTACGGAGTACTATCATTTCTGTCTACCGTCCAGCGATCGAAGCCGCACCTATACAAAGCCTTGTCTGTGTCCATGCCGAGCTGGGACCACATCTCCTGAGTCTGGATGTCGCACATATGTCCTTGATCGATTACAGACCAGGAGTAATCCCCGGCAGCCGCCTCCCAATTCGACACGGTATCGGATGGACTCTGGTATAAACCCAAGAACAAGCCACGCAAGCTGGATCGAAACACGGTCAGAACAACAGAAAACTGTTCCGTGGCTGGATTGCCTTCGGATCCATCTTCAATCTCGTCGTCGAATTGTTCCGCCGGACTAACACCCGTAACGACGCAATTGAACTCGACGTTTAGGTCTTCTATTTCTTTTCCCCTGATCCTGACAATGTCTAAGTCAATCCCGAGTCGTCCAGTGTCTTGGATGAACCCCTGAAATGCAACATTGGACGGTTCAAACTACGATGATGAGTGTTCAGCGGAGGGGCAGATGGACTTGAGGGAGAGGTTGACGTACCACGTAAAATTTGGTGCTTTCGAAGTAGTGGGACAGAGTGTACAAGGCTATCTTGGTCCAATAACAGCAACCGACAATCAACGTTGTGCGGTACGAACCATAACGCGTGAAGGAGGAAATGGCGAAATGTAGGCCAAGAGCATCGGTGTTTACTGCGAGAGCTTCACCGTCGCAGAGCCTGATGAGATCAAAAGCCCCGGAATAACTTGACACTTCGTCTGTTCTTAAAGACGTCAACGGTACCGATCCTACCAGCTGCCGGGAAAGGACGATCCCCTGACAGAGGCCTTTCTCAACGGACAGTATCGCATCCTGTAGCTGAAGATACGAAAGGCTAGTAAAGCGGACACAACATCGCATTGCTTTGGCGAAAGCCAAATGCCGGTCACGTAAGTCTGTATCTGTAGAAAGTGAGTGCGTGTTGAAGTTGGGAAGCGATTGCACGAACCTTCTTTATCTTCAATGACGAGAAGGTTCATGGCTGAGGGACTGGGTCAAAGGCGGGGACGACGGTGTTCGTAGCCAGGCGATGACTGGGACTTAAGTACCGGTTCTTTCCGTATGTCTCAGTGACCCAAACCATACAGCGCAAACTATGTCTCACATCCGGAGAAGAATATATTTGGTATGTCTCAGATACAGAATGTCCGGCAACGATTCAGGTTTACGAGGAACGAAAGTAGTTGTTCATAGATGGTAGCGTAAAACGTGGGTCACATGAAAACGGGGCTTGAGTCGATGATGATATCGCGCTACACGCAAAGCATAGATGTGTATACCAAGTCGGGAAAGAGGAGTATAGAGAGAAATAAACAGATTTACGATAAACAAGTAACGCCGGCGAGGAAACGGGGGAGTTATAGTAATAGGAAAGACGTATATTAAAAAGAAAGTGACGCTGGGATCAACCGTATGAGAAAAACAGGTATGTAAAGTTGGAAAGGGGAACTATCAAGCAGGGGAACAATTTGGAAGAGGAAAGGCATATATATGGATAAAAAACAGACTTAAGACCGAATCTTGGCAGGAAATGTGGTGGAAGCGAGAAGAGAGAGGTGTTGAGTAGAAAGGGTCTGATAGAATCGAGAGATCAATACGATGCGATTGTACGCGTGGACTATTTATTCGGCTTGGGTTTCTTAGTTTTCGAAGTGTCCGCCTCGACAGCATCGATAGGTTGTTTGCGTTTGCTGACTCTGGTCGGGGTATCAACGATGGTAGGATCGGGTACTATTTTTTGCTTGCCCTTCTGGACCAAGGTCGGGGTGAATATGATCTTTCCAGGGCTGACCAGCGGCAGGGTGGCCGTCGACGGTTCCTCCTCAGCGGGAGGAGGGGTTGAAACAGTGGACTCGAGATGCCGTATTCCAGGACGGATCGGTGTAAGATCACCCTTGTCCAGAATCTGCAGGGACTTCATGCCTAGTGTATAGTACTGATAAGATGGTTAGCATATGTTGACCAGAGCAAGTATGGGAGCTACCTTTCGACCTTTAATTTCATACACATACATCTCTGCGGTCAGATAAGCCAACGATCCTTCGGCGATCCATTTATACCATTCCCAGGGTGGAATCACTCTTCCGGATGGGTCGGTTATATCTAGTTGTACGAGACGAGCAGCACTAGAGAAATCAAACCAGGGGCCACCGTAACCAGGCATCACGGAGGGTGGGTAAGTTTCGCCAACCTTGCGAGTGGGCATGTTGGTTTCCCCGTTATCTGGGAAACGTAAGCGTGAAGTGACAGTAACAGCAAGCAGATAAGCACCTTGGGAAGACATCGTGGTGCTCGAACTGCTGGACACAGCAGACGATTTCCTGTTGAGAGGACGCTTCTGC
This sequence comes from Dendrothele bispora CBS 962.96, assembly GCA_004369135.1. Classification (NCBI taxonomy): domain Eukaryota; kingdom Fungi; phylum Basidiomycota; class Agaricomycetes; order Agaricales; genus Dendrothele; species Dendrothele bispora. Next base: position 79,923 of record ML179058.1, on the reverse strand, counting down.
ATCTTTTTCTCGTCAGGCGCGGTTCCGGAGGAGTTGGGCCTGAAAGACATCAGTGGGGGAAAAAGGTAAGATGCCGGTGCAACGTACTGGAAAATGTTGGGGGTGGAAAAATGGATCAGGTCCGATTCGTCATCAGGAAGGGTGTGAGTAACCCAATGTTTCCTCTACTCAACGTCAGTAAAGCCCCCGGCAGCATGCTATTTGACTTACAGCATGTCGGTCGTCGGAGTGGATGGCGAAAAACAAAGTAGAGACCTGGTTATGGAATAAAGTGACGAGGGGCTCAGGAGCGCCTTCAGGGCAACGCAAAGTCCAATTGAATTTGATACGGCTTTTGTCGTGGATAGCTTCAAACTGTATGTAGTCAGTGTTGGTCGTACAGGTAAGGGCAGTAACACGTACTTTGTTCGGGGGAGGGGAGTGATTGCCTGTAGGATGGACCTTCGTGCCGGCAACAAATTCCCCGACGAGCTGGACGTGGATTGGTTTATTATTGGGTTTGACATACTTTTGGTGGTTGTCGAAGTGATGTCCGAGTATGATGCTGGAGCCAGCCTCAAGCTGACCAAGCCCTTCGTCGCCCATGGCCAGGTCCATATTAATCATCTTGTCGTAGACACCACCTTCCTCGGAACGGCGTTCCCAGTAGTGTACTAATTCAGGCTCGTTGGAACCGCGAGGGTTGGCGGCAGGGGAGGGAGGAGACGGCGGCGGTGGGGAAGTCATAGGTCAGAAAGTTGAAGGGAATGGAGCAACCTGAATGTGTTCCTACATCGCAAGTCGCGGTGTTATATTGAGAATGGAGGTAACATAAAGTGACACACAGGAGTAATCCTCATCGCGCTAGAGAGCTAGGTTGTAGCTGAACATTCGGATGGAGGTGTTTCATCGATCGCGAGTACGCCTGAGTTGAGACAGGAGACATTGATCAGCCCATGTAGTGTATTGGCGGCCAACTGATAGACCAGGCCGCAGGAGCAATGAGTCGGACGGACGCAAAGGACTGGAGCAGAGATGTGACAGGTCAGCGCGGGAGTACTCATTGTGTACCTCTCACGGTCCCGACGTCTCATATCGAGCGGTGAATATCAGATGTTAGACAATGCCGTCATCGCAGTTAGGGGAGAAACAGGAGTATGTTTAAAACGGGGTTATGTCTGAGTATGTTTAAGACTCTGACACAGGGGTATCTTGAACCGAATGAGTGTATTGCTGCAGAAGACGCCGGGAGGGCAGCAAAAGAGAACTTTTGTACACCTGGGGGACGGAGTGCGCCAATGGCTGCCAACAGACTTAACTGAGTCGTTACTTTGTGGAAAGCATTTACTAGCTGAGCAAATGTCATATGAGGTATTCGAGAACTGAAATAATGAATTGTGAAATTACATGTGTTCAAGGTAAAGAATGTTCATCTATCTAAATGACTGCAGTTCTCGACTGTACACGTCGTTCCTTGTCTCCATACGGTATCACCACTAGGTGGCAGCAAGTTGTCGTCGTTACTATCAAACGGCAAAGATGCTATACCATGACACCCCAGAGTTCGCCTCCACCCAATTACGCACTCGACTTGTTTTACCAGTTGGAAACCTTCTGAGAGACATCTCGTAGACAAAGAGGCAACGTAAGATTCCGTTAGGCCATCATTGTTGAAGATGCGATGGGTGAGTGAACGACTGAGCAGTGTTGGGTACAAGGAGAATACGGAGCTCGCGCCGATCCCGCAAGCCAGGGAAGTGATGCCATTACATAGTAAAATAGGGAGTGCAGAGGACTCCCATGATTCCTGGAGTGTTATCACAATCTGTAGAAAAAGTGAGATTCTAGCCTTGACCGAACAGGGATGGTCACGTACGCCATTAGGCAAGAAAAAAACACTTCGCACTCTTTCAACCGATTCGTTGTCGGCGCGTGTGACGTCGTTCCAAAAGTGATATGTTGCAATGTCAGGGATGCGGCGGAACAAGCGGAGCCACTCTCGCCTAGTTGCAACAGGTGTAGCTATGTATATGTCTTTGGGGAGTGCCGTTGACGTTGACTGAGCAAGCAATGGGACTTGAGCGACAGCGCCGTGAATAATACCGCCTGTGGCCCTGAGTGTTGCTTTCACTTGGTGGATGGGAATGTCGTCGCCAACGATGTGACGGATTACACGATTAACTCTATGTTCGACGTTGGAGGTGACAAGGTGATAATGAGCTCGACATGTCTTCAGGAAGGGTCCCAAATCGCCAGCTGTCATATTTGCGAAAATGAGTAATGTCAGCTCTAACGGGAGGGACTGGCACCAGATACAACGACAGCCACGAGCAATGTGAATAGTACATCTCCCGGGAATATTTCTATGTGGGCGGTCTACCAGGAAGCGACGGTCTGTAACACCACAGTGTTCCAGCGCTGCGAGGGACATCGCCCATGTCGGTTTAGCGTAAAAACTGGGGGGAAGAGTGAGTTCATGCGCGAGTTTGAGTTAAGAAGCTTACATCTGGAGTATTCGTGAGATGACGTCCAAATCGTCGATATCTACATCCTGAAGCGAGAGGAATTGGGGATCGTCGGAGGTGGCATGTTTAGCGACTACGACATAGCCTGTCTGTGGGAGGCAGCGCTCGTAGGTGAATGAAGGTTCGAATATGAAAGAGAAAGGGTTTATTAGTGGTGGATGGTTGGGTCCGCTGTGTCGACAGAGTAGCCGACGACCTGACAAGCCTTTTCGGCAATTGTGGCTGGGTTTGGGGTTCAACCATGCATTGAGTTGGAGGTCATTGACTGTGCCTGCGTGTTTATACGTCCGTGCAAAGTTAACGGTCGTCAAGGTTCTCCAGCGGTCGGAGAGGTCGATGACCACACAGACAATGTCGTTACGAGGAGGATTTGCCATGTCGGTGAAACGGGTCGGTAACATCGGTTCTTATAACTCGGAAAAAGTACTCCTATTACAACACTAAGAAAGGGTCTAATGCTCGACAACAGTTTCATCGACGATCCAACTTCCTTCACTGGGTGTAACCCGAGCGAATACGGCCATGTCCTCACATCCAAGGACCTCCCATACCGCGGGAACAGTGGCCAGTCGTAGAGTCGGAAGTTCAACTACCGACCAATCAAAAGGGCCATCGAGCAGTGCCGACCAACCAGCCTTTCCCTCTGAACTGGATGGACGACCCAAGTTCAAGAAGACGCCTCGGTGTGAGCCATAGCGCTCACGCACAATTGAGTCCAGCGTGTCCGATATCAACTTTCTACGATCATCCTGAAGATCATCTTGTTCTTCAGTGTCAACATCCGTGACAATACACGAAATAGAACCTTCGAGTATGAGATGACGATCAGTGGACACACCAACAACTTGGCATGTGACGTCCACCGAGTGTATAAAATCAGACATTGTCTGGAATGACGCAGTGCACGTATTTTCCTGTTATATTGTCAGTAAACAGTAAAGTGTAATACCAGCTGTTCGAGTGCGGTCGTACCAAGTAGAAGCAACGTGCACCAAAGTGCTTGATCAAAACATAGGCTGACGTGATAACCAAAGGCCCATCGCCGACCAACAGGACTTCGCGATAATGGGGGTCCGGCACAGAGGATGTCAACGCAAAATGGATGCCGACATGATCAGTATTGATCCCGTGCCAAACACCGTCATTGTACGTGATCATGTTTACTGACTTCGTGATGCGAGAGACGGTATCGAGGACAATGCCATCCAGCGGCAGCGAACCAAAGAGCGAACGGCTGATCAACAACAGATCAATGTCACCAGTGCCCAAACGAGTAAGGGATACGTCAAATTCGTCAAGTGATGTTGACTGAAAGACCAGGTTATATGCGTAAAAGTCGGCGAATTCAGCGTGTCCGAACCGGATGTCGATATCTGTTCCATTGTCGTTATTAGGATACTACACAACGCGAAGTCTTAACGAACCGAGGGATTCTTCGACAACAGTGACATTGACCGAGTGAGCTTGTCCAGGCATCAGGAAGCGGGAGTGATAAGGTTTAATAAAGTATTCTACTGGCGAGATACAACAATTTAAGTGACAAAGATGGGCAAAACTACGTCAAACAGACGATCGACTGCGGCGCTGACAACGATTGTGTTTGGAGTGAAGGTCAGGGGTATAAATGTCGATCGAGATAATCAGGAGGGCCTATGATTCATCGGTGTCGGCATGCTAGCGAAAGACCCTAGATCTCGTCGGTGTCGACATACCAGTCACTGTGACCTACATAAATGTCATCGGATTCCTCAAGTGTTGGATCGAGCCATCTAAAGCAGTGGAGAAATGAGTATTCGCAGATGATAACGGAGGCGTGCACGCACTCATAAACTGTCCGTTTCACGTTGTCGAGTTCTTCGGTTGTGAATGAAAGCATCTCATGATCTGTATGCTTCAACAACAGCATCGGGTAGATATGCGAGTGATTGTCTTCATCTATGTCGCTGCGGTCGTGCGGTTGGATATACAAAGTGTATTTGACCTTGGTCGCCTCGTCAATTAGTTTAGTTAACCGAAGATTTTCCATTGTCCAGACGACACTGTCGGGACGTGGAATCCACAGCTCGGCCATGACTGAGTCAAGGGAACTAAAGTGCGTTGCCAGCGGTTCCAGTGGCACGGGAACGAGATTCGGAGGGGTGTCGGGCCTCATGAGGACACCTAGGTTACAACGCTGACATCGCGTCAGCTAGTGTGGGGTGTGTAATAGAAAACGGACTTACCAGTCCACACCGTGATATCCAGGATTCCTTAAACATACACATGTCGTCCGTAAGGGACTCCACGATCTCGTCTGACGCTGGAGCGAAGAAAACATCGGGTCGACGGATCAACCATGGAAAGTATCTTGGGCAGGAAACATTGAAACAATGGACTGAAAAGCGCCACTTGATGGGAACATTCTTAAAATTGGAGAGCGCTTGTTGGCCGTAAATGTCTGCACGACTGCGTGGGATGCTGTAAAGCACGAAACGGAAGCCGACACTGTCCGAGAAACCACGGTTGGATGCAGGGCAGTTGTGGCATGGAGTATTGCAGTCGGTATTGGAGGAGATTACCGAGATCCCATTCCTCTGTAGTCTACTGTCGGGTAGGCGAACATGTTCGTTGACAACCTCGGACCAACGACACCAGCTGAGTGACTTACTCACTCCAAAGTTCGGGGTAAAATGTTACCCAAACAGAGGGTGATAGAAATGTCATGTCGGCAGTCGTCGGTGATTTCAACAGGTGTACATAGAGTGCATGAGGTATAGGGCATAGCTGTACGACCCGGACGTAGTCAGTGGCGGAAGAAGGTCCGAAACGGCGGCGAGAACGATTCTGGAAATGGTAGACTGCTTGTGCAGTGGTACGCCATGGCGCTATGACGGTGTCATCGGAACGCTGATACCTATGAACTGTTAGTGAGCACCGACGAAATGGTACCGAACGTACCCTTTCCCTAGCAGAAACGAGCTGATTAAGGATAAGCCTTCATGGGCGATAGCAACGTCAAGGCCTGAGGGAGACGGTGGGATGGTGTCATGTGCAACATGTCGAGCAACAGAACCAATGATAACGCCGCGAGCAGAGACGAGGAGAGACAGGAATTCGCTGGCTGGGACGTAGAGGTCGAGCACTTGATGGACACGAGCGCGGAAGGACCTGACTGTGAAACCGGGGTCGCCGGGGAAGGACTGGGTTGGCGCCATGTCGCAGACGCATGCACTGCTTGTGTTTATAATGATTCAGGAAAGGAGCTCTCGCGAAAAGGGGTGACATTGGGGGCTGCGGGCAACATTTTGGTTTAGTGTCAAGACTGCGAGTGTGAGACGGACTCACCGTCGCATCGATCGGACGACTGAGCTGGTTGTTTTTCTGGCGATGATAACGCGTTACGCGGTGAGGGATAAGTAAAACAGTCTGGATTCCGGGGTGGAGGGTTGAATTGTGGTGAGGACGTCGGAATGACTTCTTCATGGAACAGGTTACGGCTGCGTAACGGTACAGTCGTCCACCGAGCTAAATAGCTAGTATATTGGTAAACAATCAGTATGTGACGAATGGATTAACTCAAGGACGTACCCGGCAATGAAAGGCTTTGGTACAATGTCATAATCAGGACTCTCGTACTGAACCCATTGACACTGGAAGGAGGTGCTCATCAGCAAAACCCATGAAACTATCAAACATCTTTAGGGCCTGCCAAGGTGGTATCAGTATGTTATATCATTTCAAGATGCAACACATTTTTTTGATATCTAAAAAAGAATGCTACATTATCTTATTTGAATCAATAATGATTAGTTATTGTCAGAATTCAATCATAATGCTTAGTCCTGATAAATGATATGGCATAATAGACAAAATCTGTACCAGGTTTCAAATATAATGTAAACCATCTGTATCAGATTAAAACAGAATGTATAGCTGATACATAATGGGAGTTCTGTCCCAGAATTCACCCATGATGTTTAAGCCTTTTTCAGATACTGCATAATAAGCCATCAAGTAAATGCTTGTCATCTTTTTATTAAGATATATAATTTGGATTGTGTACAAGGTCAGTCGTAATAAAATAGTAAAGAAAGATCATCAAAGTCATTATAATTACATTTATTTTTAGGCAAGAATATACAAGCATAGACACATAACTACAAAAGACCATAACCTTACATGTTCATGAGCTGGGTTGGAGGGAGTGTTGAGAGCTGGATGGCTAGAATGTCTGAGGATAATGTTGGTTGTCAGTTCAATTTGATGTTCATGACACATGTCATTTGAAGGCGTCAATAGACCATATCTGCAACGCGGATTTTTCTAAGCTCCAAAATGTCAAAGAATAATGGAGCTACAGACAAACAGCAATGGGCTAATGAGAAATTACCATGGTGTTTGGTCAACCATCCAGCCCCCTTGAAGATTTTCAGGTGGGGCCTAGATAAATCTATATCTTTCCTCGATGAAAAACAACGGCCAAAAATCTGCGTTGCAGATATGGTCTCATGGAAAGAGTGATAATGATACCTTCAAACATTACCAAAATTTATAAATTTTTTATAACGATTAAAGATCTAAATCTCCATCATTTTTGTGTAAAAATAAACATAAATATATTCTTGGAGTAGCAAATAATACAAAAACAGGGAATTAACCAGGCTTTTCATGCCCTCAAAAATTGATAATATAGTATTCTATGAGGCATTTGTTTAACAGTATCTCATGGAGTTTCTGATTGAATTACATATCTTTTTGGAAGTAGGTAAGAAATTTGACAGCAGCATTTTGGTGCTAAAGCCTTTGCATAAATGTGAAGAGAACTGGTAAATATATTCTCAGACATATCTACAGAGCCTTAATGTTAGGTGCCCCATCTTTGAGATTGATATGATGATCAAAGATCTAAATCTCCATCATTTCTGTGTAAAAACAAACATAAATTTTATTCTTGGGAGTAGCAAATGATACAAAAACAAGGAATTAACCAGGCTTTTCATGCCCTCGAAAATTGATAATATAGTACTCTATGAGGCATTTATTTAACAATATCTCATGGATTTTCTGATGAAATACATATATTTCTGGGAGTAGGTATGTGATTTGACAGCAGCATTTTGGTGCTAAAGCCTTTGTATGAATGTGAAGAGGACTGGTAAAGGTATTCTCAGACATATCTACAGAACCTTAATGTTAGGTGCCCCACCTTCTAGGTTGATCTTATTCTCCATCATTTTTGTGCAAGTTCTAAACATAATAATTTACTCTTGAGAATAGCAGGAGGCTAATGGAATGTCTGCCATAGAAGTGCATGGGTAATCATGTGTATGATGAGGGAGAATATACTATATAAATATAACTATTCTCCCTCATCAGTGTTCATACCTAAGTAACCTTGCTACAGTCTAGTCTATCCAGTGAAACATAGTCATGGATCAGAAGGGGTGGGTCTGGGGGTACCTCTGAGATCCACTTAGAACAACATCCAGCACAGTGGGAAGGGCACAGTGAGAAGGGATCAGGCTGCAGCTTTCATGTTCACTTGCAATAAGATCTGAAAGGTAAAAATCAAAATAAGATTCCAATTTACAGACTACCATTTCTAAGTACTACTACTGAGAAAAGGTTAGTATGTCACTCATGATAGATAGTAAGTATTCTATGGCTTAATTTTACTGGAGAACATAGCATAGACCCATCCACCTGCAAAAGTCATTACAGAGATGTTCCTTTGGAAATTTCTTGAAGCATTTGTCAATATTTCACTTCACACTGGTGAGGGCATAACATGTTTTGGATCAACCTAGCTTTATGACTCCCTTGTTACTAGGTGTTGATCCATTTACAGAGAAAATCAAGTGGATGCATGTTTGGTGGACCAATTCCAACCCTAGACTGCTTTTCCGGTACTACTTGGATTGTATTAAAAAGGATGCTTGTGAGATTGCTTTCTTCTTCACTATTCTTGTATCTGATCTGCATCCATAGACATATGTCTTGTAACTCAGAGTGATCCTGGTCCAGAGAATTTTTGCTTGTCTAAGGGACGCTCTTTTATCCAACAAAGCCTGGATTGTCTTCAACATAGGTACATGAAGAGAAGAATAATATGCCTCCTGAGATTGATACTTGATATGGAGTCTGTCACTGCGGTGCCGATTATGATCAGTAAAACTAAGTGCATGTTCCGGAGTGAGTGAGGCCTTCTGACTTTCCATACTATGGCCCTGTACAGAGGTATGCAAAACTTCGCAAAATGAATTATTTTGCGTTCCTCACAAGCTCGAACAGTGTAATAACTCAACAGATGTATTCATTCAATCAAATAACCCTTAGTTTGACTTTCCTGGATTTTTCTGGATTGAGAGTATGTAAAGTGAGTAAAAACCGAGAAGTGCAAAACTGTTGTGACATGGTGTCACACTACTAGTTTCTTTGCTTTTCACTGCAAGTTTTTACAGCTTCCACAGTGTCTATCCACGCATAAATTTGTATTTATGATCCTTGAAAGTATGTACCAAAGATTGGAGCCCATAGAGTACCGCAACTCAAACTGGTCACGCAGGTAAGTACCCCTGGGAACACAATTTTTTGGTGTGTAGTTCTCCTCCCTCTCGAGAATGTCTCGTTCTGAATAGATAGACCATGTCTAGAAGATACTCTAAAAAATTTGTGAGAACCGGAAATTGAGCAGAAGTATAAGATATTAAAAGTTTTGCATATCCCTGTCGTGTGCATATCTCCGCACACCATAGTAAAATCGAGCGGTAAGTATAGTAATAAGTATGCCAAAAACAGGCTCAGCGGAAGTGTGGAATTTGACTCCGGCAAAGCGGTAAGCAATGTAGCCGGTTTACGGAACTATACAGCTGCTTCACACGCATGGCTGTGCTGACCTCTTTCGTCGTTTAAGTTCTTGTTTCCTGGCCTCAATGTCTTTTTCGTGCTGCCCGTCTCTGGTTCCCATTTCCCCGTTGCCTTTGCTTTGGCTTTTTTCCCGTTGGTTTGGGTTGGTGTTCTTCCGGGTTCTTGCCGTTGGCTTTCCTTTTGGTTTGGTTCGGGGTTCTTCCCAAATTTTTTTGTTCTTCCCTTCAGGCCTTTGCCGGTTTTTCTTTTTTTCCTTTTCCCCCTTTTTGGTTCCCTTCCCCCGTGACATTGACTTAGCGTCTGTCACTGTGAGTTAGCTCAGCGCTACTCACAATTGTCGTACCCCTTCACATCAAGACCATCCTTCTCCACAAGACTCCTCAACGTTGTTCAACCATGGCACGTGACAGCTCCTCCATCTCCTCAAGAAATCCACAGGAAACACACCTACATCTGGTCCAGGTCGAGGTGGTGCCAAATTACCCACCTCCAACTCCAAATCCCCTTCAATGCCTACTCAAAGGCCCGATGCTCAACAACGTCAAAATTCCGCTAGTCTCGAACTTCTAATTCTACTCCAGGAGCAGCTAAATGAGCGGCGTCTTCCTCTCCTTCACCTTCCACTCCGTCCAAATCACCCTCTTCCAACTCAAGGTTAGCCGCTTCGAAAGCGACAGCATAAGTGTCGTCCTGAATCTGTTGAATGGTTGAATGCCTTTGTCAAGACCATTTGGGGTCTGGTTAATCCCGACATGGTGCGCACACATTCTCTAATGCTTGCACGATTTATCTAATTTCTCCCCCTAGTTCGTCCCCATGGCAGACATGGTCGAAGACATCATGCAACAATCTCTACCAGGCTTCGTCGACGCTGTCCGAATCTCAAATATTGGACAGGGAAGCAACCCCTTCCGTGTCGTCTCCATGAGGGCCTTACCGGACACACCAACCTCACCCCCTTATCCCAAGGAAGAATGGATCGACCAGGGCACCACTCTGCTGCAGAAGAAGAAAGAGGAAGATGCGAAGAACGAAATCGACTCTGACCAGACCGGAGATTATGTCAACTATGAGGTCGCGTTTGCGTACCAGGTAGGTACCTGATGTCTACACAAAAATCTCGATACTTAATTAATCTAATAGGCGCTCCCCGGACACGGAAGTAAACTCAAAGAGAAGAGCATCCACTTGCTCATTGAGTTCTTCCTCGGTATATACGACTGGCTGCACATTCCTGTTCCGTACGACCTCGTTCCCATTCATTCCGTGTTGATGACCTTATGTTAAATCTTACTCACTCACCCTTAGTATCTGGATCCAAGTTGAAGGCATCGTTGGCACCATCCGTCTCCGACTCCAATTCATACCTGAATATCCATACGTCCGTAACGTCACCTTTACCTTCATGGGCGTCCCCGCGGTCAAAGTGTCCGCGATCCCCTTGTCCTCTAAGCTTCCCAACGTCCTCGACCTTCCCTTGATCTCCAAATTCGTGAAGATGGCGATCAAAGCGGGCACTGCGGAGCTTGTGGCACCGAAGAGCATGACGATCAATCTGCAAGAGCTGTTGAGCGGCAGCGTGATTGGAGGTGGATCGAAATCCGTTGTTCAGACTATGATTTTAAGAACTCTGACGTTGATCTTTTGGGGTTTCGATTTGGCAGATACGAGAGCGAAGGGCGTGTTTTTGATCACAATACATCACGCTGAGGGGCTTTCGGCGCAGGATTCGAATGCGAGGTCTGATCCTTATATTGTTTGGGCATACGCCAAGGTGTGTGTGTTTTGTCACAAACGTTGATGAGTTAAAAGTCAGTGTGCTGATTGAAGCATTACTTTATCTTTCTTCCGGTAGTTTGGCAAACCACTATACTCTACCCGAATCATCTTGGGCAACTTGAACCCTTGCTGGGAAGAGACCACTGCGTTGTTGGTCAGCGATGATGAGATACGAGCAGGAGAGGATGTCAGCTTAATGCTTTGGGATAGCGATCGGTGGTCGAATGAGTACGTGAATGTCTCCTTGATTATGATTAATGGCTAACGATCTTTTGCTCTGTGTTGTGACTTGATCGGTCACGTACAGATACCTGTGAAGATCCTCATCAACGAATTGCCTAAGAACCAAATGATGAGGAGGGAAGATAAACTCATAAATACTTTTACTTACCATGAGTCCTACATATTGTGTAATATAATTTCCAAATGCCTGTTGAATGCGCAAATGTTTGCTCTAGTAATTTGTGAGAATTTGAAAGCTCCCAAATTCTTACTTCTCGGGTGCAGGTTAAACATTATAGATGACCTTTGAGAGATAAAATATTATGTATCATCTGGAACAGCTTCCACATTATGGGGAACATGTGCTAGGTGGAATATTCTGTCTTGTCTGTTTCAGGCTGCCCATTATGGGAGATCTGGGATAGATTTCATATTATGTACAGTAATTCACCGTTCTTATGTACACCAAAAATGAAAACCCTTTATTACTTGCTTCCAGTATAACATCCCTCAGCTTTGACTATATAATATAGTAGACTAACATCTAGGCTACCTGTAGATATGTAAATTATGAGTATACAATAATGTGGTGTAGAGCAATGAGTCGTGCAAGCGGATGACTCAAAAACCGGCAAAAACCGGTCATATGTACATGGATGTCACACGCGGGTTTTCTGTGACAAATGTCACACTTTGTTGTGACACTTCCTCCTCCCCAAACACTATTTTGAGACATAGCAAGTGCAGAACTTATCCCCTTCACATGAAACTCTACACGATCACTCTTCTCACTTATTTACATCATGTGTATTAGAAAGTTTTGAGGTTGTACGAGTTTTCATTGATATATGACAGATTTTCTTTTTTGGACAGTTACATAAAAAGTAGTCTTTTGATCACCACGTAAACAACTTTTCGAAGAAAACCTCGTTCTAAGCTATTTCATATCTCTATACCATGTATCTACCTGGGAAAACCAATGATTGGTGTGCGCATTGTGCCTAGTGTTCAGAAAACTGGACTGTACAGATGACCGGTGGTGTTCGGAAGACCGGTGAATTACTGTATTGCCCTTGCAAAGCTACACATTATTTCAAACTTTGACATTATATGAGTCATTTTAATGTGAGCCATAATGCTGTTATCTCAAACAATGTTTTTGTGTTAAATAATGATTGCATATCCTCACAGTCATGTACTTAGAAAATGCCTGTAATGGCTACTTATAGTGTATAAACCATCACAGTCCTTTTAAGCCATCCCAGGCCTTTACAGATCCCTGGGCTTTTGCTGATGCTAAAGTGGGATTTAGCGAGTGCGAGGGTGGCCTAGATGGTTGTAGGCCGAGACATGGAAAGAGTCAGAGACTGTGTGTAAACGATCAATATGTGGGGATGGATTGGCTCAAGGACGTACCCGGCTGGAAAAGAGGTTTTAGGGCACTGGGGAAGGGGCTGGAGTGGGATTTAACGAGTACGAAAGTGGTCTAGGTAATTGTAAGGGCGGAAGGGATGAACGTTGAGGATGGGTCAGGCCGACCGGTGTAGGCCATCGTCGCAAGCACAGTTGGATAAGAGACGGTGGAAGTCTTGGGCAAAGGGGACAACACGAGCCCAGACGATTGGCTGTTAGTTGGAGGTCGGCGGCAGGCCATCAATTTGCCACGGACGGTTCCGACGAGAATGTAATGTCATGTGGAGCTGAGGGCGAATTTGACGTAATGACTACGTATGTTGGTACGTGGGCATTTTGAGTTCGCGCACAGACGTGAGGCGGCTGGGGTGTTGCATGAACAAGTAGCGGGGGAAGGGACCAAACTCGAGTATTATGTAACATGTATGGGCAGGGGTATGAACGGGTCTGCAGAAGAACTGGAGTATTATGTAAACGAGTTGGTCAAGTAGAAGGCCAAAAAGTGTATAATGTAAGCAACGAGACGAGGTAGTAGCGCGCTGAGAATGACGCAATGATTACGTGAAGTATTATGTAAAAAGCTTTCCGAGGCTGCTAAGAAACAAACTTATCGTTTCACTTCGTTACACGGTTTGTTAACATTCTCCCTTCCTCCCATCGTCATTCAGTATATTTTCGATGCACAGCTGCTTCACCGAGTGATGATTATCCTGTGTACGTTGATAAACATCGCAACTATGCCTGCCGACCGTTCTTTGGTGTTTTGCTTGTCACCCAGCTCGCACTCGCTGACAAACTCGGTCGTAAAAAGTCCATCATGCTTGCAACTTTGATTTGGGTTCGCGGTTCCATCCTTCAATGTGTTGCCGTCGTACGTCCCTCCTATCTCTTCCACATCCCCTTCTCACGTCTTCATTCTACACTACAGAACTGAGGTATGCTCGTTGCAGGCCGTCTCATCTCTAGTCCCGGCGGTACTGTCGTACCCATCTACCAATCCAAACTCACTGCCCCCGCTATCCGTGGTAGTATGGCCTCTCTCCAACAATGGTTCATCACCTGGGGTATTCTTATTCAATACTTCATTCAATTCGGTTGCTCCCTCATCAATGGAAAGGCTTCTTCCCGTATTCCTCGGGGTCTTCAGATGCTTCCCGCTATCGTTCTCTTCTCCGGAATGCGCTTCCCTGAATCTCCTCGTTGGCTGCTCAATCGCGAGAGGTATGTTGTGTTTCCCATACACATTATTTGATGTTCCCGGTTGAACTAAAATAAATCTCCATAGGGATGACGAAGCACTAACCATTCTCGCTGACCTGCGCAGTGGTGGAGACAAGAATACCGAGCTTGTGGGATTCGAGTTTGAGAAGATCAAGCAAGAGGTGCGTTGTGGAGTTTTCTTCCTCTTCTTCCCCTCCTACGATAACGATTTCATTCATTAAAACTTAAGACTCTAACTGATTTGAACCGTATGACTTACGATTTTTGAATCCCAGGTCATCTTCAAAAGGACAGAGCGAAATGTTACCTTGATCTCTTGAAGCCTGGGAACCGTCGTGTATTCTTGGGATGCAGTCTTCGGATGTAGTCTCGACTCGCCGGATTGAATGACATGATGTGGGTCTATCAAACCTCTTCTTTTTGTTTTTTCACCTCTCCATGATCCAGACCGTGCTTTGATTGACCGAGTGTTGACGTTGCGTTATTCATATAGGTACCATATCGTCTACGTGTCCCATGGAACTGGTCTGGCGGGTACCTGCAGCAGCCTCATTACCGCTGTGAGGATTCTTTTCTTTCTTTCTATCTTTTCTTCCTGATTCTGAATCACCGCTGACACATTCACTTTCGTCTTGTTTGACCGGTCCAATTGATAGTCTGTCCGATACATGCTCAACGTCGCCGTGACCGTTCCCGCTATACATCGACAAGTGGGGTCGTGGTCACTGTTGATCCTCGGTACTCTTTCCATGGGTTTCTTCCTTTGCTAGTGGTCTTCAAGCGAGATTCGGAGACTGGGGTGTCGTTGATAATGCGAGTGGGTAACAATATTACTTGCCTTCAACAAAAACTGGCCGTTTGACTTACTATAATGCTCGCTTTCAATAGATGTCTGGGTCATCGAAGGCCAAGACACTCCCACCAAAGGTATTATCGTCTATTCATACCTCTTCAATTACTCTTTCGCCGTCACCATGGGTCCTGTCTCCTGGACTTACCCCGCTGAAATCGTAAGTTTTTCCCTGGTATATATACCGTTCCTGCACTAACCCATCTTCGCCTCTCCTCTCGCTCCCCCTCCACCCAAAACACAGTACCCACTCAAAATCCGTGGAAAAGCTGTCTCCCTAGCCACAGCCTCCAACTGGATCTTCAACTTCGCTCTCGCATGGGCCGTACCCCCAGGGTTCGAACACATCACTTGGAGAACCTATTTCATCTTTGGCACGTTCAATTTCGCAGTTTGCGTTCACATTTTTTTTCCTTTTCCCCGAGACTTACATACCATGTACTCTTTTCCAAAGAGTTCACCCGATTCGGACCAAAACAAAATCACGTTTCATCCTTTCATCCATTCTCAACACAACTCACACAGTAGGAATAACTACAAACTATCCCAATAGGGGCACAGTAAAGAACACTGAGCGATGATCACCTCCGTTGTTGGACATGGGTTCAGGTGAATCCCTCCCTTTTGACAATGACATCCCACGACTGGGAGAATGGGATTCGCAAGTTCAAGCTAGTACAGCGTCAGTGGTGTCCAGGTCCATGAGTAGTTGTTGTTGAGGGTTCCCCAAGCGTCGTATTGCGCCTTCTCCGCTCTCGGCTAGTAATCATTAGCAAAAGCACCCAAATTTACTGAGATAGCTTAACAGTCAAAGTTTTTTTACGCACAAAGATCATACTATTGATTACCGTACTTCCTCCAAGCACTTTGCCAGCATTGATTGTCAAAATCCTGTCATTGAGGTGTACCTGTGGTACAGTTGTATATGCTCAGTTCAAGGTGGTCAATGCTTGACCGGCCCCGACAGACCTGGCACAAAAACCTAAGTTCATGATTCAGACAGATCATTCCCGGGATTGTTCAAGTCAATAGTAGTTGTTCTCACCTCTAGTAGATTCTCCGCATTTGAACCTGCTTTAAGAACCAACACCTGTTTATCTCTGTCTTCTGATAGACGATTGGCCACAGTCAACCCGCTTCAAATATCGAAAAAATAGCATCATCAGAAGGTGAATAATGTCAAGTACTATCCACTTACGCTATTCCTCCCCCTATTATGTAGTCATATGCCAGAGCATTGACAACGAGAGTTAATCCCAACAAAGATGCTTGTGATAAGGGCTTCATGAGGTTGCATGATCTCGAGAGGTCAAGAGCTCAGGCTCATATGAGCACGAACCCCTTTTATACGTAGAATCTGAAACGTGACGGCACCCAAGGTCAGTGGGTACGTAGAAGTAAGGATATAAAAGACTGTTGCTTGCGTCTGATTGAGTTAGACATGTTAAATATTGGTGTGGTAAATTGGCCTAGATGTGATATAGACCCTTGGAAGATGTATGAGCATAAGTAAACAGACAAACATCTTGGAACAAAAAAATGAAGCTGGATTTCACGATCGGTATACAGTCCTTGCCTAGTAACCAAGTTGCACAGACAGATTGAACGGAAGAACTCGCGGAGTAACGAACGGACAAGCGTGATCAAGTGATCCTTGCTTCCGAGAACGGAAGGCTCTCCTCGATAGTAGAGTTGTGCCAATGATAGATTTCCATGTAATGTGAGGGAAACAACGCTCTCCCGTTAGCGGAGAGACGGCATCACCGAGATATCTTCTAACGCAGAAGTCTTGATATTTACCCCAGATTATCCTTCAGTCATTATTATTGGTGGCAGCTTCGAAAAAAACTCGTAAAAACGATGGAGTTACGAGGCCCGGAACGGACGTTACCCAGGGAAGTCAAAAGCTTCCGCCAGATCCATCAGCAATTGGTAAAGGTCTTGACAAACAAGACCACATCGGTGACTAAGCAAGGCAAAAACTAGTCTCGTACTAATCTCCAACTTGCGCAGGCTCTACAGGAGCAGTCGATTTGTTGGCACGGAGATTCTTTGACGTGTCTGCTGGCGTCAGTAGTGGAGCCGCCTAGTTGCGAAGCCGATGCCAGCGTTCACGTCAACCCTCCAATCATCTGACTGCGTCCTATTCAACTTGAAGCTTGAAGGTCACAGGCGTAACCTCGAGATGCTGCGAGTGCTACAGCTACCGTCCCTATCTCCATGTCCACGCCTGTCTCTCCAACCGTAACCGTAGAACAACCTCCGTCCAACTCATTGTTGTCTCAAATCCACGACAACACCAG
Organism: Dendrothele bispora CBS 962.96; assembly: GCA_004369135.1. Taxonomy (NCBI): domain Eukaryota; kingdom Fungi; phylum Basidiomycota; class Agaricomycetes; order Agaricales; genus Dendrothele; species Dendrothele bispora. Next base: position 62,785 of record ML179058.1, on the reverse strand, counting down.
CTCTCGCACTCCTCAATCCAGTGAGATAGTCCATCTTTCTGAGTCCTCCGTTGTCCTCGACCTCATGTTTCAATGTTTCAATATACGTATCCCCAACCCCAGCCCGATCTACGAAAGGTTGACTCCAATGTAGTGAAAGATCTAGTGGAGGCCGTAGAGAAATATTGTGTTTATTTGGCAATGGGGGTCCTCAATGTGCGAATGAGGTGAGTAGTAGATCCTTATCGACAGTCTTTACCTGTTGCTGATCCCACGGACAACGTTGCCTTCGATCCTCAATATCAGAGAACACATACCTTCCCACCTCGTTGAAGTCCTTCTACTGTACTACCCCGACTTGATAAATGAAAGTGCCGAAGCGACACATGAGTTTCCTCCGTATCCAATGTTGCAACGAGTTCCTCTAGAGGTATTTAGTGCTTGGGTGCGTCTTGGGTTGAAATACTTACTTCCCTCTCTATACTCAATAACTGGACTACTTTTTTCTTCCTACTACGACGGACAGATACTTTATCAACGAACATAACATGTCCTCCTTTCCAAAGACATCACCCGATTCAGACCAAAACGAAATCATGCTTCCTTTTTCATCTATTCTCAACAAAACGCGCATGGTAACCTCTAAAGTAACGAACTATCCCAACGTGGTATGAACACTATGCAATGATCACTTCCGTGATTGGACCTGGGTTTGGGTATTCGCCGTCTTCATATTCCGGTTCCTCTCCTACAACATCCCCAGCTGGGAGGATGGGACTCGCAAGGACGGGTTATAAAGACAGTGGTGCTGGTGGAGTCCGGACTCTAGCAGGTCTCGGTGGTCCCCAGTAGTCGCTGGGCTTCTTCCTCTCCTTCATCTTCCGCCTCACCTCCTTATCATCCAACACCCTTAACCTCAGCTTCATTCCCATCAACCCTCGACCTATTCTTCTCTACCCTACAACAACGACATTTCCTCACCAGTAGCATCATAAACTTCGAGTTTTCCACGGGATGTTCGGATTGTAAACTAGAACTAGGGTATCGGATTCAGCAAGCCAAGAGGGATTGGAGGAATTGGAGAGAAGGGAAAGGGTGTTTGGTTGTTTGGTTGAGCGTGTCATCGAAGCGAGGGTTGTATTCCTAGTTCTATGTGCAGATTTAGTATATATAACATATTTTGTCGGTGCGTATGGTAGAGGAATACACTGTATCACTATTAGATGATATGTAATAACTCTTCAACGTTCTATCGTAAACTCTGTATGTTGGCTTGTAATGGCCCGTGTCTAGCATTTATGATTGGGGATTCATGTGATGCAGTGTAATAAAACCTTCGCGATCGGATACCAGGCCTTCCAGGCGGTAACTTCAATCGGCGGATACTACCAAAATACTCACTTTTCACGAATTCATGGTCAATTCACGGGCATGTCCTAAGAAAAGTTAAAAGAAGCATCAACTTATCTTGGTACTGCAGAAGATTGAACTGGATATTGGTCATTTTATATCTTGAATTCTGACAACCCAGTCCAAGTTACCAACCATTGAAAATCAAATAATAAATCTGTCATTATAATACGCATTTAGAACTCTTCATCAGGAAAACGGTCTCAGGATAATAATTGCTATTTTAGTGATTGATTCCGCTAGTACCGGATAGCGGAGGTATTATTTCAAAAATAACCGATTTCATCTGATATTATCCATGTTGATGTGCACCGTCACTATAATAGTAGGAATATTTGGAAATTACTCACACTTAATTTTGAGTGATTATAACTCGAGAAATGTGTTAACATGTAACTGTAGTGTACACAGAAACATCTCCTTATCAGAAGTAGATTATTTGTTGGAAGGAAAGCCGTAACAGTTGAACGTCTTGTTACCTGCGCATATGCACGGACTTAGAAAAATTTTCGATGCTGCTGACCCGGACCGTGAAAATTAAAACTCCGCTTATAAATAGTTCGGTCACATGCGGAGTTCCTCTTCAACTTAGACTTTGATGTGGCACGCTTCAACTATCCCTCTTGTCACTTGTGTTCATTACAGAAGGCCCTTCCAACTTCCATGGGCTGAGCTATTGGCCTTCTAGAATGTATTGTGAGTCCTTTTACTTATATCATATTCTGACTTCCTTCTTATGATACTTCAGAACCTCGGACGACTTCCTGATTGGCCCTTTGATACCTCACTATGACGTGGTACGCCTATCCTTAACTATCCCTTGTACGGTGAGTCGATGACAGTCCCTCCTCACTCTTTCTGATCTGGATCTTTTTGCAGCACAACGTCCTTCCCACCTTGTACCCAACTATGTCCCCAAATAGCCTCCCCAGTGTGTCTCATATGCTTCCGTGTCCTCTTCCTCTCACGCTTCTGACACATTCTGACTTTGTTTCGATGAAGGGAAGGTTGATTGATCATTGAGTATTTCACTGGACGGACCAAAGCCTCGTGAGTCTTTCAACTAATTTTTACTTTATTCTAAACTCACTCTTATGTCATTAGTCAATATATTGCTCTGCTCTCGCAACACATGGCCCGATGGAAAGTAGGATTCCATGTCGTATTTAGGACTCTTGAGGGCCTCTTGGGTAGCTAGAATAGTTAGATATTTACTATGTCCTTAGTAGTGTAGTGTCTCAAGCAATGCCACTTGTTTTTTTTTTTGTTTTCTATCTCGCAGTTGTGAACATTAAGAGTCTGTACTGTCAATTATTACGGAGTTAATGTGCAAGTATTGTTCACTATTATGTGCTAATGTTGAGTGATCTCTACTAGGGGACCGGCTAATGTACAGTATTCTTCACTACGGTCAATATTGCAAATAACTTCCAGTTTTTACCGCTAAAATACTCGAAATTATCCTGAGACTGATTTCCCGATGTTCCTCAGGGGTAATTTTTACATTGACTGTTGAAGTCAGGGATTGTTGACAGGAGCAGCTGGGAAGGCACATGGATAAAAGGTCCTTACAATATTACAAGGAATGGAACATATATTGTGAACACTTCAGGCACCCCCCCTAAGGTACCTAATTAGGTGGAGCTCCCCCTCTAAGTTGATCCACCTAAGTAGGTCCATGAACCTGGAGACATCCTAGTTAAGGTCTGGGACATCCCATTTCAGGGCTCCTATCCTTTGGGAAGTCCCATGGACTGTATCCTGGGACATCCCAGGTCCCACATGCTAGGCTGGGACATCCCAAGTCCCTCACGCTGAGTTGGGATATCCCAGGTCCCCCAAGCTAGGTTGGGATGTCCCAAGTTGATCATTTGGGACATCCCAGAATCTTACCAACTGGTGGGATGTCCCCAGTGATCAACTTGGGACATCCCAGAATTTTACTCACTGGTGGGATGTCCCAAGCTGATCATCTGGGATATCCCAGGACTCATTGGTGGGATGTCCCAAGTTTGTCTTGAGACATCCAATATGTTACTTATTTCTAAGCCACCTTGTACTTGGTTTTAGGTCCATGATGAACATGTTATCTGTTGTGTCAATACCAATCCTGGTTCTGGAATAAGTTATCCTTTCACCTTTTATTCTATGGAATTGTTTGGAACACATTACTTTCGTTCTATTAAGTCAAAGGCCAATTCTTACTGATACAACAAGCATGAAGGCTAGAAGCAAGCTACTCTGACAAATGAGAAGTACTGCAAGAAATGTCATATTCAATTGAAAAGAGATTGGACAGAGGGAAATGTTGCTTATGGAAGCTGGTAATTATCAGAGTTGAAAACATCTCAAATAAGTATGGCTGGTGTAATTGATGTTAATTTTTCTAACACTCTAAGTGGAAGTCATTTGTGGCAAGGAGCCATAAGCAGCATGTCAATTCACAACCAATGGAAAGTCAGAACAGATATGTAGTGTAATATACAACATCAGAATGAAAACACAGAACTGAACTATGAAGGACAGCAAAATACCAAATGAAGTGACTTTGCTATAGGATAGACACCATCTTACATTTGTTATTCATGTTATCAACATATTGTCGGGAACGATCACTCTCAATGACGACGCCACTCAAGTCACACAAGACAAGACAAGAGAAAAAAGGAAAGATAGATAGAAGTATAGAGGAAAGTAGTTGAGTGAGCTGACTAGGCTCGATACAGCGTAGGTGATCGTACGGTGTAGAGACGAAGTGAACGGACTGGGGAACTACCTACAATGTCTGTGAGTACTTATACTGTAGAGAACAAGGGATATGGAAGATAAGGTATCACGGAGACAGAGTATTGATGGAAAAGGCTGTGAGTTGTCTGATGGAAGGGAACAAAGGAAAGAACAAGGTAGCTGATGGGAGAAGCAGATGTGGTAACCGAGGTAACTTCTGCTTCTATCTTCTGATCTGAACAGCCTTGACTCCAGGCTTTGGTTCGATGGTGAAGTAATACTGTGTCTGGGGTCTCGATGGAGGGAAAAGGATTGATACGGTTCGTGACATTACCCCCTCTTTAGGACGTGCTTGCGCCTGGAGCACTGGTGTAGAGTCCCAGATGTCAGCCATCGTCAGGCCAAGTGGATGTAGTCTCGAGTTAGTATAGTCGAAGGATCGGATTTTGTATGCTTCTGGATGGTCCTGGTGAAATTTCGCAATGAGGTCTGTTACTCCACGTAGTCCAGATGCTGGTTCCCAGGAGTTTTCCGAGTCTGGATAGTCAAGCCATTTGACTAGGTACTGGACTCCGCGTCGGTTTCTCGTCGGACGTGAGTCTAGTATGGCTTCAACGTCGTACTCCTCGTCCTCAGGCAGTAGCTCTGCTGGGGTGCCCGTGAAGTTTGGACCGTGAGCTTCGGTTTCGGTAAACTCTACAAGTAGCGATGCGTGGAATACTGGGTGAATACGCCATGATGATGGAAGTTTCAGCCGATAGTTCACTGGGCCTATTACTTCAGTGATTTCGAATGGGCCGTGGCGACGATTTGACAACTTAGCTTTAGGCCTTGTGGTTTTCAAATTCTTTCCATCCAATAACACTTTATCACCGACTTTGAACTTCTTGCTCTGCTTTAGGTGGTCTCCATTTTGTCGTTTCATCAATTCTGCCGCTGTGTTCAAGCTAGCCTTCAATTCTTCTCTGAGAGCATCTAGCGCTTTGAGTCGTTCTTCCACACTCGGTACGTTAGAAGTTGGATTAACGGAGGGGAATAAACGGGGTAGGTATCCGTGTAACAACTCGAATGGTGATTTTCCTGTGGCAGAGTGTACTCGGGTGTTATGGCAGAACTCGGCGTATGGAAGGTACCTCACCCAGTCGTTTTGACGGTAGTCACAAAATACCCGCAGATACTGTTCCAGCTCTTGGTTATATCTCTCCGTTTCTCCGTCAGTTTGTGGGTGGTAGGCTGTGCTCAATGCCGAAGTGATCCCTAGTTTGTCGTGGACACCTCTCATTACCTTGCTCGCAAACTGTGGTCCACGGTCCGAGATCATTTTATCCCATAGACCATATCTTCTCCATGTGTTGTTGATCAGGATGTCCACTGTACCATTGCTGTCAATGTCCTTCCGACAAGGTGTCACGACCACTGTCTTGGTGAGTCTATCCACCACGGCGTGTATTGCATTGTACCCATCGACTTCAGGTAGGTCAGTGATGAAGTCGTTAGTGATTGTTCCAAAAGGTCGTTCTGGGGTTTCGTTTGGAATCAAAGGTACGTGGTTCGGATGGTTGTTTGCCTTGGTTAATTGGCAGGTAGCGCAACCGTTGACATAATCTCGGACAAAGACAGACATGCCGGGCCACCAGAATTCTCGACTGACCAGTTCGTATGTCTTGAACCGGCCTGGGTGTCCTGCAGTTAAGCTGTCATGACATTGTTTGACTATGTCACGGCGTAGTTGGATGTCATAGGGCACGTAGATCTTTCCTCTGAATAGTACAATCCCGTCCTCATAGTTCCATTCCTGTAGGCTTTTTGCCAGCGAGCGCGGTCCATTTCTCAAGATGACATCGAGGGCACTCACGACTTCAGCGTCCTTTGTGGGACATTCTCTAATTCTCCTCCTTAGTTCAGCATCTCCAAGCGCCGTGACTTCTCCTGGTCTTGTGGCTCGCACCTTGAAAAACTTTGGGTCCAGCAGCACTCGATCGTTGTTGTCCATTTCCACCCCCTCTTTATGATCAGGTCTTCTGGACAAGGGATCACTATGATTGAGACTTCCTGGTTTGTGGGTCAATGTAAAGTCAAAGCGAGTGAGGAAGAGCGCCATTCGGGCTTGTCGTCTACTCAGCTTCTGGGATTTGGTGAAATACTCGAGGTTCTTGTGGTCTGTCAAGATTTCGACTTGATGGGCAGCTCCTTCAAGATAATGTCTCCAAGCTTCCAATGCACGTATAATGGCCAACAGCTCCTTGTCGTGAATATCATAGTTTCGTTCCGTTTCTGAGAGAGCTTTTGACAGAAATGCGACTGGGTGCCATTTGTCGTCTGGTCCTTGCTGCGATAAAATTCCACCAGTGGCATAATCTGAGGCGTCCACTTCAACACGATATGGCTTAGTGTGGTCAGGCATCAGTAACACGGGGGAGGATGTGAACGCATCTTTGAGTGCCACGAAGGCATTTTGGGCCTCGTCATTCCAATCCCAAATCTGGTCTTTCCTGGTCAAGTTGAACAAAGGACGGGCAACTTTCGAGAAATCCTTTATGAACCGGCGGTAGAAGTTTCCAAATCCAAGGAAGCCTTGAACTTCCTTCACGGAACGTGGAGTTGGCCAGCCGATGACTCCGGACACCTTAACTGGGTCCATAGCTAGGGTGTTGTGTGAAATGATCAAGCCTAAGAACTCGACTGACTCAGCTTCAAACGTGCACTTCTCCGGCTTTGCATAAAGGTCGTGTTTGCTCAGACGTTCTAACACTTGTTTGACAATGTGCCGATGCTCCTCCAAGGTCTCTGTGAATATGAGGATGTCGTCCATGTAGATGACCACCTTTCCTGAGTCGATAAGATCCTTAAAAAGGGTGTTCATCATTGCCTGAAATGTTGCTGGGGAGTTCATAAGACCAAAAAACATCACCGTGGGTTCAAACAGTCCCCTGTTCGTCTTAAAGGCAGCCTTCCACTCATCACCTTCCTTGATCCTAACATTGTTATAACCCCATCGAAGATCCACCTTTGAGAAGACTCGTGCACCCTTGAGCTTATCTACCAATTCCGGTATAAGCGGCAAGGGGTATTCGTTTTTGATCGTCCCACTGTTCAGTACTCGGTAATCTTGCACAGGACGCAACTTCCCGTCTTTCTTTTTCACAAAGAAGAAGGGACTCGCCATGGAGGATTTCGATGGTCGGATGTAGCCTTTCGCTAAATTCTCGTCTAGGAAAGTGTCAAGTTCTCTCTGCTCCACTGGGGAGAGTGGGTATGTCTTGCAAGGCTTTGGTTTAAAGTCCTGCTTCAAGTCGATAGCATGATCCCACTCTCCTCGAACGGGTAAACGTTCCGAGGTTTGTTTGTCGAACACGGACAAGAACTCGTGATACTGAGGCGGTATCTTCTCTGTTACGGGTATTTCGGCATCTTTCTTGTGTGCTTCTTCGGCAAGTTCCTGTGCTTTAGTGAAGGTGGCACGGACATGAACGTCGGGACTGTCTGATTCAAATGATTCTCGCACCGGGTTCTCTATTTCATTACCAAAGAGCATTCTCATGATCTGCCGAGTCCATTGCTCTGGGATCTCCACCTCTTCTTCGTCCTCTTCGCTGAACATCGGGGGTCTACAGCTTTTTGACGAGATGGTCGAATGGCATTGGATCGTCTCCTTCCTGCGACTTTGGGCTGGGGTATTGGCTTTGAACGTCCCTCGGGCTCCTTCCAGGTGACATGATACTCCCGATGATCATCTTGGGTTCGGGCTGTTTTAACTTTGGCTTTGGAGTCGCTTTTGCGCTGTGGTTTTGATATCACTGGTTTCTTGGTCATGCAGGGATCTGGGCATCGTGTCAGGGCAACCTCAGAGTTTGTCCAATCGATTTCTGGGTTGTGTTCGTGCAA